>JAWQFJ010000548.1:10000-20000 GCA_034096865.1 Theodoxus fluviatilis
ATCGAATAAACGCTTGTTTGTTGTCTCAACAAGAGTAAGTTAAGAGTTTTGTGCGAAATAGTCTTAGAACTACTTTAACGGCGTATGTCAGGGAGCACATCGGCTATCCCACAAGCCTCTCGTGTGACCTCCGTTTGCATAAATTGGCAAAAAACTTTCCATCACGTGATGTGAACTGTGCTAGAGATACTTTTGCCGGTAGGCGAAATCTCTAGTTTACTAGAATGGTCCAAAGCAGGCATGGGGACTGAAAGGAGTGCGTGCCGTTGACTGTGCAAGCTGCAGTGTCTCTCTCCAGCATCTCCCTGCCTGGAGCCCGGGCACGGCGTCCTCGTGCTCACGTCTTGTTGCTGCTCCTAACTAATGGTGCAAATACATTTGCTAATAGAAATGCGTTTTGCGGGCCTTCGACTGGAGAGGCAAAGTCATTCTGACGAGCTGTCTTTACCAACAGACTAACTTTTTCCGCATCGCTATGACATGTCAGGACACGGTGGAGTTGGTGAAGTTCTCTTTCTCTAATCAACCCAGTCATAATGGTATAGCCTTAAAAATGCATGACACAGCTCACACGACACTTCCTCGCTGATATCGAGATAGTGGATCAATCACCCATAGTCTAATATGCATGTCAATAATGAGATTGTATAAAAACACAGCCAGGTAGGTAGACAGAAAAGTTTATAATCAAAGATTTCCCTTCCTGAGGAAGAGGCTCATTCCAGTACATGAAATAGAGCATATTGTGCAATTCCTGAAGCTGCCCCATAGCATATTTGTTTCATTGTGTATATTGCTTCCTACACATTCCGTCTCAAACCAATTTTTTTCTTTCCTTGCAGTAGCATAGGTCAAATGACAACCCCTCTTCGCTCAAGAGAGTGGAGTCATATTCCGATTGGTTTGTGGCAAGACTGAGCGCTTTATGCTATGATGGACTAGTCAGAAAATACGGTGAGAGCTGAATGCCGGCATTCCGCCTTGACTATTGATGGCCGTGGAGATGACCCTTGGACGTGGGCTTTGGGATGTGAAGACCAGTTCCCTTTTTTGCATGGCTTGGGCTCGGGGGAGACCTGGGTGCTGTGGATGACAGGCCTTTTGCGGTGGGGAACTGGACCCTCATCCCTGTGAAGTTTACGCCCAACCCGTGTCGTGCGACCTGATGTGGTCCTGATTGCCCGGCAGCTTCCGTGTCTGTGTAAGGTCACTGACCCTGCTCGAATTGTGCTTACGCTTGTGAGAGTTGCAGTCATTCATTACATTCCATTATAGACTTGGAAATTAAGTTTCTCCCCCCGTCATGCTCTCCCCTATTGATTCTATGGGAATGCGGCCTTCTTTTGACCCTCTTTTGTAGCGTTTGAAATTTGCTCTAGCAGATATGCTTTCCAGCATTCAGAAAAGGTTTATCTAGATACAAAAGTATATCGATGAGATATAAAATATCTATATTAGAATATGTGAACACAAAAATGATTAAGACTGTACCAAGACACGGTGAATATGAATTACATTTATACCATTTTTGTAAATACATACATAACTCTTCTTCTAAAATTTGTATATCCTAACTTTCTTGGTTTATTCTTCTCGAGCAGTAATTTGTGTTCTAACTGCTTAATGCAGAGGTGGCAAAAGCGATATTTCATTCGTACGTGCACGATGCGAATGGCGATGCGCAAGTCCGCGCAGAGAGGTGAGGCATCCCCCTGTCTTCCGCACGGCTACGCCTGGCGATGCCTAACTTGCAGCTCGCTGCGCAGTGTCGGCCGAAGACTATTTTCTTCCTGCTGTTTTTGGAAAATCGGTTATCGTCCTTTCTGTCACCCGCGCCTCCGAGTCAACTCCTTATCCACTGCTCAGCAAAATAGCCACCCTGCATCAGGCACTCCAGACAGAGCAATAAAAGTGTTTGGAGACAAATCCGATACTCTTCGACCAATCCTTCACGCTTAGTCGGTGTCAGCTCTGTTGAACATGATCTCGTCCCGCAGCTTTGACCTTGCTTACTGGAGCGACGCAAGCTCATTTAGCGTCTGGCATGGCTGCCTTCCCAGATGTTAGTCACGTTGTCCGTGTCAGGCTGCCCAAAAGCTAAGAGCATGTGACTTCCGTCCAACGCCCAAGACCCAGAATGCACTGAGAGTGGTCGTCGTATTGGCCTTGGAACTTGAAAACATCAGCAAATTCATCCAAGGACCCTTTCCTTGAGGTCTCGTCGTCATAGACCTCCTCCTCCTCCTCCTCCTCCTCCTCCTCCTCCTCCTCCTCCTCCTCCTCCTCCTCCTCCTCCTCCTCCTCCTCCTCCTCCTCCTTCATTTAATTATCACTGTATCGCAACAGAAGTCTTGCATCCTGTAGTACGAAAGCCTGCACACAAGCCTGTGGACTTTTGGATCAAAGATGCAGATAAAAGTGTAGGCTTACTCGTGCACAGTCATCGGGTCTGAAATATCCATGGGTAACTGGCAGAAATAAAAGCATTCTGCACACAAAGCAAGGATGTTTCACTCTACTAAACAGATCAAAGTGATCCAAGGTACCTTTCAACTTTCTTACGCACGTATGAGTCAAGACATGGACGTTTCTCAGGCCAAATTGGCCCGTAACTACATTAGAGCTGACTGAGGCTTGAAAACATACATTTTCTTAAATGTTATGGATCTGGTCTACTCTTCATCACATCAAAAAAGCAGGGCTTCCGACTCGTCTACTCTAGGTGCAGGTTCTTGCGTGGTCTCCGGCTAAGGTCAGATCTGCCCCACGCTGACGACTGCGACTCATAATGCACACACCGAGCCTTAGAAAACGAACAGTGACGATGACGCCAAGTCCAGCATCCACTGCCCACTGGGCTTGAAGGGCGTGCTGGGCACGAATGAGATGCACTGTCGGCTAAAGACGCTTTGAAGCTGAACACGTTTCATGCTGTGCCACATAACACAGTAAACTTTCAGCTAGCACTCCGTTAGATTTACAACAGCACCGATAACCTATTGATGTCAAAAACTTGAAATAGTCCAAGTTCACGCGCATATGTAGGAAAACAGAAAGTAAAAATTATACTAAAAGTGATCGTATTGTCCCACCAAACAACTAGGACTGCCATGTCTGGCAGGAAAACGCCCACTTCCCATTACCTTGAGCACAACAAAGAATGCAGTCTGGACATTGGATTTCATTGTTCATATTAACCATTTCATGTTTGCATCCCTGTCCTCTCCTGAGACTTGTTATATACTGTGCTATGGAAACCTGAATCAAAACACAAAATTCATTCATGGACAAGAAAAATGTCATTTTATCACAGACCGGAATTAAAACTGATCGTAAGATATTATATCGCAATACGCGTTATCGCAAAGGAGGAAATCTTATTAACACCATGGGTGCAACATGGTCGATTTGAAAATGTTGGCAAAACAAAAAATCGTACTTCAGTAGGTTTTAATTGCGATGGATCTTTCCACAATCTGCTGCTTTCTCCAGTTCATATAAACTAAGAAGCCTACTCCCTCTCCTTGTGTGAGACACAGTAGCTGGAGGCCTGTGGGACTACTCGTGGCAGTGAAGGACAATCTCCTTTAGAAGGATAATGCTTGCGTGTTGCCACGCTGTGCTGCACTCATGACACTCCATAGCGTTAGCGTCGTTCGAAAAGTCGGCAAAACTCTCCTCGACTTTGCTCAAACGTCCCAACCTGGGTAAGTCATAATAATAATCATAATAATATGTGGATTTATAAAGCGCCTTACCAATGAGTTAAGACATGCTCACGGCGCAAACATACACAACCATTACAATATATATACAATAACAGTCAATCACCTCAAGCACAACTTAATAAACTTAATACCAAGAGTCAGACATTTACTTCAGACATTCGACAAACTGATGTACAGCGTCACCGCCAAACCATGAAACTGGGGAGAGGGGGAGGAGGGACAGGAGGGGGGTAGGGGGCTTGGCTAGCTAGTGTAAAGCGAACAGTGAGGGGAGAAAGATGAAAAAACTTAGACAGGATCGGGGAAAGATTTCAAGAAGAAGTGAGTTTTGAGAGCAGAGCGAAAGGTCGACGGAGAAGTAGCGTGACCAACAGAGGCGGGGAGATCATTCCAGATAGAGGGAGCCTGATAAAAGAGCGTTCACCAAATTTTGTTTTAACTGGAGGGTCCTCCGGGAACCTGAGGATTATTGTGTCTGCGGAAGAGCGTAGCTGTCTAGCGGGTGTGTAGGTGTGCATGGGTTTAGAAAGATATTGAGGAAGGGTTTCAGCGAAGTAATAGTAGCAAAGAAAGGCGATCTTGTATTGGACTCTAGCACTAATGGGCAACCAGTGGGGAAAGCGGAAGAGAGGAGTGAGATGATCTGACTTTTTTGACTTACAGATGAGTCGAGGTGCAGCATCTTGCACTCTTTGAAGTTTATCAGTGAGATATGCGGGACAGCTTGCGAGAAGGCCGTTGCAATAAAAACCGCTGGCGCTGAACTTCCAGGTTTTGGCACAACAACAAAAAAGAACGTGTTCAAACCCGCAACTTCTCGAGAAAAGAGGGGGGAAAAACACAAAAAAACATTAAAAAAAACAGGTCGGGTTCGAACTATCAAACCTCTCGGAAGAAGAGGGGAAAAAAGTTTCAGCGCGGATTCGAACCCGTTCACGCATGACCTAACGTTACAAATACAGTAGTCGCCGCTTATTAAAAACACATTGGGACCGAACAAAAGTGTTTTAATATGCGGCGCTTTTATTAACCGTTTGCGTGTTGAACATGTCCATCAGTAACGAAGGGTAAGAAGACTGAGGCACGCGTACAAACTAAGCTGATTACAACCGAGATATATGTACATGTATGTACATGCTTCACCCTGTTGCTTCACAAAGACCAAGCCGTTGCGTTTCGTCCACCTGTTAAACCACCCATCTATAGCTTTGAATTTGGAGCGACCAAGCTGGGAAGCAATCTGTTCCGCCTTCTGACACAGGATTGGGCCGTTTACAGGTGTGTTGCGTGCTTGGATAGAGTCGAACCACCGCTTTAAGCCATCTTCTGTCTCTTTTTCCTTCCCGCAGCACTGACTCTTCCTTTGGCCTTGACTGGAACCCTCTGCGATGTCAGCCCTAAGTTCATCTTCTTTTTTCAGTGTCTGGCACAGAAATGATGCCGACACACCCAAAATGTCAGCACCCTCCCTCAAACTTTTAGAATTTAGCTCTCGGTAGCGATCAAGCAAGTCCACTTTGTCTTTGGGTGTCATTTCTGTTCTTTTTCTTTTCTTTGGAGCTGAAGTTTAGCCATTTTCTGTTTCACTGCTTATCCAACGAGACTAGACAGTGTTGAATTGACATCTGACGGTTTGCTGACAAGGGTGTAATCACTGTTCACACAAACGCTGAAGCGTCTTTAGTTGTCATCTAATGGTTTGCTGACAAGAATTCACAACCAGAGATCGACTCTGACCCTCCGAACAGCGAGAAAAACAACAGAAAGTGTTTTTATTAAACGGCGCCTGTATTTAATAACCGGCGGAATTTTACATAGGTTATATAGTGGGAAATCCGGACCGGACCAACTGTATTTAAAAAACGGCTGTTTTTATTAACCGCGTGTTTTATAAGCGGCGACTACTGTAGTCCAATGCTTAACCATCTCTCGAACGATTTTCCTATAGAGTTACGCCCCTTTGCTCCGCGCCTCGTTCTCGCACCAAGCCATAGCAAAAGACGCTTCTTGTGTAGAAGTATATCGATGGCGTCGACCTGCATTCGCAAACGTGAGGGCTTTCACTACCTATTGATGCATTCAACATACAGCTTTGATAAATTAATGCTGTTCATGGCTTACATTTTCTTTGGATGGGGTTTCTAGTATCCCAAAATACAGCGCTTTCTGTCCGAAGCGACAATCACCGTCAGCCATTAAAAGTGGCGACTAGTCGCCAGAACGCGACTGTTTCACTCGATCTGGATGAAGCTATTCCATTAATTGACTACTTGCATCGTAAAAAATCCTTCTTCCTCCTTCACCAATGTTCTCTAAATTATTCATTCTCGCATGGATTCTATATAGGACCCACTCTCCTGGAAACTCTACTCTAGTTCGCCGGGCGGGACAATGAAATAGATCTATTTGACTCAGAATGTCGATCAATATAGGGCAACGTGCTTATTTTTTAAATCAGGGATTGATTAAATCATCATATTTTTGTGACACTGAAACCAGACCATCAAAATAATTAGCACTAGGCCTTGAATCAAATTGTCGTACGAGATCTTACGTTGACTGCAAATGTACAACAGTGCCGCGTGATTGTGTCGACATTCAGTTAGTTCGCTGGGCGATTCCAGGCTTTTAACCAGCGAAGGCAACGATCTAGATGGTACATATACTTTACCGGTTTCACAAATGGAATGAATTTGATGCCAACACAGCGTAGTATCGCTTTTTTGCGTCTGCTGGTAGACGTTCATCATACAAAGAAGCCAAATGTTGTTTTGTGAACGTAGGAAAAGAGTTTGACTCGATTAGGCTCTTACATCTATTGACTATCGAGGGAGGTGCTTCCGAGTGTACGAAATCCATTATCCTCAAAATTCTACTTGCAAATGACGTAACGTTATTAATGACGTCAAACATTACGCAATTTGGCCATTCCATGAACCGCGTATTTGGGGAGGCACTCTGGAGTGTACGACCTTAAAAAACCACTTTCTCTTCAAGCCTCGATTCAGAAAATTTGATACATTCAATCGGACCTAACTTCCAGTTAGTGTGCAAAATCTCAAGGAAATCCGTCCAGTAGTTTTTGAGATATAAGCCGTGGAGTCGGGACAGACAGACACACACACACACAGACAGACTAGTCTGTAGGACCTCCAGTAAACCTGGAGGGATAATCCAGGCGACTAAGAATAAGAGCACAGACTAGGATAGTAGTAGCTTGAGTAGTGAGAAGGTGTCTGTGACAGATTCATTTTTCACCCTCTCTATTGCTTTGGGGATTTAAGTGTGTTTTTAAGACTGAAGCCTTTAAAGTCTCATAACTAAGAAAACTGCCCCTGTTGGATCTTAGAGTCTCAGAGAATCTTGGTGCCCTTGACTCAATTAGGTGGTTTTCAGGCTTGGCGTGTCCTTGAACCTTGTAGGCTGTTTTTCTGGGTCGGACACCACATGGCTTGTTTTTGTATATACCGCACTTCCTGGGAGATAGAGTGACCTGTGGCCTTGAGCTTGTTTTCGAAGCTTGCCCTGAACGTGTTTTTCTGTGAACTCATCGGTTTTGTCCAAGAGAGTGCGCATGCGTGGAAAACGTTCTGATGTTTTTATAAAACCAATTGCATGCCGCCAATTCGTTAGTTAGCGGAAGGACAGGGTGCTAGAACACAGCGCTCCCATCAAAGCTACTCCATGAGTCTGACCCCCCCCCCCCCCCCTCCCCCAGAGCACGTAAAACAAGATAAGTAATTGTACCATCCCTGTTTGCCCAAAAGAAAGAGAATTGGGCCATGATTGATTAATTCCCTTTGGAAGGTGTTGTCATACCAAAGGGAGTAATCTTGCTCACCCGCCAAACCAAAGCAGTGAGAGCTGTGAAGACTCTCACCCCAAATAGCTGACCCACGCGCTGGCATGCCTGCCACTGGAGCGAGGCCCGCTTCAAACCTCTCCCGAGAGCGTCTGCCACGCTTGCCTGCACGCCTGCCGGTCTGCAGACGCCCAGCCCCAAAGCCGTCGTCTGCTCGAGCTCGCCTCCCCTCCCGCCTGGTCTGCGAGTGTCACGGAGCGGAGCACGCTCCACCGCCCAAAAGGTTCGTCAGTTTGTGGTGCTCTCTTGTGTATATGCTCTTCGCAAAGAAACGCGAAGGAGCATGATTAATGGCCATTTAGATAGGCTGTGAGTGTCAGCCTCAAATTTTAGATAAGAAATTCGTTGATCGAACCATCCACCAAATGCAGTGAGTACTCACTCTGAAATTGCCTCTAACCTTAAAGACTGAACTGTTGAACTGTCTCCCAAACAATATTGAACTGTTGAACTGTCTCCCAAATAATATTGAACTGTGGAACTCTCTCTTCAAAAGAAACGTTGAACAGTTGATCATTGCCTGAGGTCATAGGGGCGGTACAGAAATAGTGTCATTCACTTAGAGGATTTGAAAGCCACAAAGGGGCGATCACTTGATGATTGATTACTTGATTACTTGTTTTCACTTGATTATTAAAGTTCCTTCTTAATTATCACCTTGTGTCCTCTTGCGTCATTGCATGAGTGTGAAAGAAAAATTAACATGTTGCGTTTCTCCTCCACAAGTTTAATCCCCTAGACAAGTGCATATAGCGCCGAGCCAGTGTTTCCCAGAACACAGGAGGAGTAACGTCACAGTGTCTGATTGCACTTATCTGTCTGAGTTGTATGTATGCGGATTTGCAAGTGTTTTGGACAAAGTCGGAAAGAGAGAGATGAGAGTCGAGGGTGACACCAAGGTTTTTGACTGATGGAACAAAGGCGACGTCAGCGTCTTCAACCCTGACAGAAGACGGGAGGGATGGAGGCGTCACTAGTCTCTGAGACTTGACAAAAAGGCATTCGTTTTGGAATCATTCAGCTGGAGTTTGTTGTGTGACATCCATGACTTAACATCAGAAAGGCAGGTCTGTAGAGTGTCTAACGTGGGTTGGAATTGATCTAAGGTAGATCCTTGTAGAGCTGATTGTCATCTGCAAATGCATGCTGATTGATTGAATGCTGAGCGACTATGTCAAACAAAGGTTGCATGTAAAGAACGAACAAAACTGGACCCAGTACTGAGCCCTGGTGAACACCAAACTGGACAGGAGAAGAAGCTGAGTAATGATTGTTGATGGAGACCGTTTGAAATCTGTCAGTGAGATAAGAGTGAAACCAGGCAAGGGCAGAGTGTGAAATTCCTAAATTGTTTCGCAGGCGTGAGAGGAGAGTGTTGTGGTCTATTGTGTCGAAAGCCGCTGACAAGTCTAAGAGGGTGAGAATGCTAAGTTTTCCCTGATCTAAAGAAGAGTAAAGGTCGCCGAGGATTTTGAGTAAGGCAGTTTCTGTGCTATGGTGGCTACGATAGGCTGACTGCAGGGGTGCCAAGAGGTTGTTGGTTGCAAGATGTTGCTGCAGCTGGGTGAGTACTAGTCTCTCTATAACTTTGGACAGGAAGGGGAGGGTTGGAGACCGGGCGATAATTTTTCAAAACGTTGGGGTCCAGAGAAGGATTCTTCAGGAGTGACTTAATTATGGCTGACTTGTACACTGAAGGGAAGGTGCCAGATGAGAGGGACTCGTTAACAACAGATGTGATGTAGGGCAGAAGAGAGTCAAGGCATTCAACTAAAAGGGGGGTGGGGATGGGGTCAAGGTCGCAAGTGGTGAGAGTGGAACCGAGAATAACTTTCTTGACAGCCTCTTCAGACACAGTCTGGAAAGTGGTGAACGGAACGCCCTGAAAGCAACGATCGGCAACTGCGGGAGGATTCGGTATTTGACTGTCGAGATCCCGTCTGATGGTTTGAATTTTGTTCTCAAAGAATTCAAGAAAACGGCCAGGAAGTTCCAGAACCAAGGCATGGTTGAGGAAAATCTAAAAGCCTTGAGTGCTTGAGCACAGGCAAAACATGACATCCAACCGTCTCAGTCTTGCATAGCCTCATCTCCTTCACAAACAAGGCAAGGGGCATCTCCACTTCTCAGAAACACTGGAGCAGTTTGACCCAACACGACTCATCAAGGGCACACATTTACCAGGCAAACACATGCATGGACATACACTTGCACACACATACACACACACGCACACACACGCACGCACGCACACACACACACACACACACACACACACACACACACACACACTTACCAGCAAGACGACGAAAAGCAGGGCCAAAATCACCCCATGCGTTGTTGGAGCCATGTCGGGTACAGCCACCCAGCAAGCAACTCCAGTCACACTCCCGTCTGCCACCCGCCCAGC
>JAWQFJ010000548.1:22500-32500 GCA_034096865.1 Theodoxus fluviatilis
GTGCATGCAAAAAACTTAGCTTGACATTCAACATGTATCACGTCAACTTACGAACATTTCGTTACATTGACATCGAAAATTGTTTCAATTATTAATGACACTTCTGTCACCCGCACTGACACGTAGCACGATGTTGACAATACTACGTGGAGGGCAAGAGCCCTGGTAAAAGACTACTCCCTTGGAGTGTCCACTCTTGTGGAGACGCGTAGCAGAGGGACACCTACAGAGGGTGACACGAAAGTGAGGTGACAGACGGAAGTCTAAGGAGCACAGCTCACAGCGGACGAAGACGTATCCGCATCAGTCCTGTCTACAGACGCTGTTCAGAGAAGACAGAAGGCATGGCCAGACATGTAACCTGCGGTCCCTCTACAGGAAGATGACACTCTCAGCTGGAACCAATTCTCAGATTCTCAAAAGAAACAGCCAGACCCACTGCGCATGTCGAAACCGGTGAACGCTGTAACGAGAATCAAACTTTGCAGGACAGTATCTACGGTTTCCTTCTCCGTGCAGCGATGGAAGGATGGATGGAAGAAGTGATGGAGGGATGAGGAATGGATGAATGGATGATTGGATACATAGATGGATGGATAAATGAAACGATAAATGGAGAGATGATGGATAAATGAATGATTGATTCATAGATGAATGGTGAATGGATGAATTAATGGATGTATGGAGGAATATACGCTTTAATGGATACTTGGATGAAGGAATGGATAGAGGAGTGAAAGCAATAACGGGTGAATGGAAGAATGAAGGAATGAACGCGTAAATAAATGGATGGATTGATGGATGGATGAATGGATGGATGGATGATGGATCGAAGGGTTGATGGATGAATGAATGAGTGGATGGATGAAATGCTAGAAGGAAGATGCATGCACGTACGCAAACAAGGGTCCATGTACGAATCCTTACTACCCATCAACCCTTGCGTGAGTTAAAAGGCCATCGGCAATCCCCATCAGTGGAGTTCTATGAGTATGGGCTAGGCAAGACTTTGTTTTTTCTCGTATGTCTTCAACGAATCGCGTGGGAAGACACGATAACAACTCAGCCTACCCACGGACCTGTATCTAACTGGATGCTTGTCTTGTCTGTCTCGGGCTCTTTCAGCCAATTAGAGAGTTCTGCCAGAGGTCAGCCTCTCGACTGACTGATTAGCTCACTTCCGGCGAATCTTTACAGCAATGGATTCCACTGTTGATCAGATTGTCACGCAGTTTATTGTGAGTAAAATTAAATTTATTTTAAAGGTTTCTATTGAGTTACAGCTGTGATTAGATGTCTTTGTGTCTCTATCAAGTTTTTCATTAAGTAGGAAGCCCTGCCACAGCATTTTAACCGATTTGTTGCGGTTGTTTTATGGACGTTACACACGTGTAGTGCCTAGTGCCGTAGTGGCACAGGTCTCGGGAGTGAACAAGAAAAGGGACAGTTAATTTTCAAGTTAAACACGTTTTTATTAATGTATTGATTGTACTAGTTTCTTCCTTGTCATTTATGTCTCTCATGTGAGTTACATTTAAGGGGAGACACGTCTGCCTAGGAGTCGAATTTTGCTTTAGAGTCACGGAAATGCCCATATCAGTCCTCGGACGAGCTCGTCGAGATGTCAGCCTAACAGCTGATATAACGCAGCGATCTGATTGGCTGCCGATTACTCGCGGACTCGTTCTGAGCAAGCCGAAGTTGGCCGAGGCAATTCCGGTAGCATTGTTTACATCTGCGAAGGCACTCGTGCGAGATGCAAATTGAATGCGCCTCGCTCACGCCTGGTCGCGGCAGTTTCATAAATGACAGACCCCGACATTTTGCAGAAGTTGTACTGCAGCTTTCAATTGCATAATTATTGCCAACGCTTGGCCGTTTTCTTTTCTCAACTGAGTTCTCCGCCATCGAATATCGTAGGTTGAACAGGCCACCGGAAGTGCTAGACTCAGTCAATCGCCGATTGGCCTTAAGAACAACTATAATGACCTTGACCTAAAGACAAGCATCCAGTAATATATACGTCCGTGGCCTACCCTTGCCCCGCTGAGGCGACTTGCACACGGGGTGCTTTTTATGGTGAGACAGCCACCCGTGACCAAGAGTTATGCAGTGCACCAAAGGCGCGTTGCCAATTCAAACGACGTTTTCGGGGGTGTGTGTGTGTGTGTGTGTGTGTGTGTGTGTGTGTGTGTGTGTGTGTGTGCGTGCGTGCGTGCGTGTGAGTGCGTGCGCGCGTGCGTATGTGTGTTTTAGTGATTGGTATAATGGTGCTTGAGTCGATATCATGAGACAAAAAGCAGGCAACGCCTGGTTTTGGAAACGTATTTATTACAAGAACTGACCTATGGATATTGCGTATGATAACACAGCAATCACTGAAATAAAACCGGAAACGCCTTTCCGTTTGCCTTTGACTAGCAAATGATAGTTCATGGAAACGCACCTCAGCGACATTGCGCAACCAGGAAGTCCCTAGATATGCCACAGTTCGGCAGATAACCGCATGAACAACCTTGGAGTACGCAGATGACATAAAAGTTGTGAAAAAGTTTAGCAGCACCCAGCGCTCGAGTGCATATGGTCTACAGCGGACGCGCAGTTTGCAGGTGCGCTGTGCAGTTTTATGCAAATGATTCGTATAGTGAATGTATTCCTCCTCCAAGAAGGCGTAAACATTCATCGAAGAGTTTAAATGCACAAAATGAATATTCATGGTTCCCCTTCGCATATCTTCTACTTATTTTCCTGTCTGAAGTCGTCGATCTTTTCAGCTCTAGGCTCATGGTCTGTTCGAAAGTCCTTGCTGATGTGGGAATGTCGACGTCCTTGTACACTGCAGATTAAATAGTCTTTCTCAAACGGAACCTTCATCACTACAGCAATACTAGAGACGTCATTGCAGATAAGGCAACATTTGAAGTCTTTCTCAGATGACATCTTCAATAGAGCAGTACTTCATAGGCAGTATGCGGCGTTTGTAAATAAATTCCGTAGTTTCCAAGAGTCGGTCCAGAGGTGTGATCTCTCGACCAAGACGCCTGTAGCAGTGGCAGCAGCACATCACACATTCTGTAAACCCGAGTCAGTAGTATTGACTCTGGCACAGTTCGCAATGAATGCGTAATAGGCTTGACCCTTGGCATTACAGCCTTGCGCCAAAAATAGTTCGTTCTGATACTATTTTCCTCTCCACTTTTTACAGAAATCATTCAGATGTAAAAACTTGTTCCATTTCAACACAAACATTTTATTGTATCGAATAAACGCTTGTTTGTTGTCTCAACAAGAGTAAGTTAAGAGTTTTGTGCGAAATAGTCTTAGAACTACTTTAACGGCGTATGTCAGGGAGCACATCGGCTATCCCACAAGCCTCTCGTGTGACCTCCGCTTGCATAAATTGGCCAAAAACCTTCCATCACGTGATGTGAACTGTGCTAGAGATACTTTTGCCGGTAGGCGAAATCTCTAGTTTACTAGAATGCACATCACACAGACACAGACGAAGAGGCGTTTTCATCACAGTGCCATTCCCCATACAAACCCGATGTTTAGCACATTAAGGGAAACGAAAATGTATAGGCGAAGGACAAAGTACTGGACTGGTGGTGTTGTCGTGCTGAGACAAGAGACCTCTTAAAGCTGTAGCGGTTGCAGTGCAAGAATAATAATTTGCACACGTGATTGCCAAGCCCATGCGTTTAGTTTCAACCCTTAATTGAAATTAAGAGAATAAGCAGGTCTCAAGATAAGAGGTGAAGTAGATAAGATGCCAATAAATGTGTCTATGTCTACACACTCTGCAGGTACGAAAGATGAGGAGTGTGAATTTCAGCAGATGTTAACGTGCGTGTGCGACCAAGGACGCGCGGGTGTGCATTTTGCGTGGGTGGATGCGTGAGTGCATGTGTATGTGGTTTGATTCCCGCTTGCAGGTATGTTTGTGAGTGTGCATTCAGGCATTTGTACAAGCATGGTTTGTTTTTGTGTGAACCACTGTGTTATTTTTAGTGCGCGCCGTGTAGAGTGATGTGTTTCTCGATCCAAGCGCCTGGGCGAGTGTTGCTTGCTGGGAGCTGCAAGTGCAACGAAAGCACAACTGCCCAATGAGGCTGCCTACAGATACCAGACATGTGTCAGATTGAAGGTACTCCACATAATGCCCATCCATGAAATCCTTGATTTGGTCAAACTTTTAAAAAGCGCGATGACGAAACCACGATGCAGTCAGAAAGACCGCAGAGGTGTGCTGTCGCATGCTAGTTCGGAGCGACCACCGATTTCGAACGTGGGATTTTGACTGTTGTACGGGGATGACGATGACAGGCTAGACACCGAGGCCAAGACCAGGAAGCCCAGGAGAGGTATTACCTGGCCACTCAAGCGAGACAGGAGCATGGTGATTTTTCACTGCCGCACAATCTCTGAAGGACGCCAGTGAATAGCTCCCCCTGGTACGCGAGGAAAAGTCTCCTCCCACTCCCTTCCCTACAGCTGGATTGGAGGGGGGGGGGGGGTGGTACGTGCCTGCTAGGAGTTGGCGCTTGCAGTCAGTCGTAACCACCATGCGTCCCACGTCACCTTGTGTCAATAGTCTCTCACAGCAGATGGCTCTGCCACTGATCGCATTACCGTCGCATGCAGTCGTAAACACGATGGGGGGGGGGGCAAGAGAGAGAACGAACGAACGAACGAACGAACGAACTTTATTTTACAATGGTAGTGAATTAGGCAGTATTGCCTTTCTTACATTCAGCCCTTGAGGCAAAATATTCAAATGTGGTGAGAGAGAGAGAGAGAGAGAGAGAGAGAGAGAGAGAGAGAGAGTGGGGGGGGGGGGAGCTGGGGAAAGGGGAGGAAGGGAAGAGAGAATGAGAGTAAGAGGGTGGGTGGGTTGGAGAGAGAGGGTGGGTGGGTTGGAGAGAGAGGGTGGGTGGGATGGAGAGAGAGGGTGGGTGGGATGGAGAGAGAGGGTGGGGGAGAGGGTGGGGGAGAGGGAGGAGAGAGAGAGAGAGAGAGAGAGAGAGAGAGAGAGAGAGAGAGAGAGAGAGAGAGAGACAGAGACAGAGACAGAGCCAGAGACAGAGACAGAGAGAGAGACAGAGAGTTACTTTACATCGCAAAGGCCATAAATATGCATCCAAGACTGCGTCCACATAAGGTCAAACTAGTTTACACAAGATCTGCCCGACACTCGCAGAGCACGCTAAGAGACTGGAATCTGCAGACAACTGCATGATTGGGACTGGCTGGTTGTGTTGATTAATGAACACAAATAAGCAAAAAATATCGCACATGCGCCTTTCACGACTGCATAGCTACGTGCATTAATTTGGCCGTGTGCATTTTCCGTAAATCAGCTGCAAAATATGTGTGCTGACACACGGTGAAAGCTACTTTTGCAAACCATGTGCTCATGTAGGTAAATAATCATACAGATGATCTTCTTGAAGTGAAGAGTTTACGAACGCTCATGCGTGCCTCCATGAATCAACGATCGGATGCTCAGCACAAGCCCTACCAACCTCAACCATGAGTGCAAAGACAGGTGACTCAGGTTCCTTACAAGAAACTTGAACAAAACTGTCATAAACGCTGTGCTTGCTTCTCAACACAGCAACATGTTGGAGGGACTAACTCCCAGCTTCTGTAGGACAGACGTGAATGGGTGTGCACTCCACCAGTGCTTTCCTTGAATTGATAAAATTATACTGACTCTTTAACACTCATAGGCGCTGACTGACGCTAGGTAATCTTCTTCTTCTTTCCGTTCCTGCCCACGATCATCAATAGTGATTACTTTGGCACGTGAATTTTTTACAGGTTGGGGAGTCTGGGGAGGTGGGGGGGGGGGGGGGGGGGGGGGGGGGAAGAGTCACAGTGGTCCCGTCCTAGCGGGAGGCACGCGACACGAACGTGTCGACAGTGCTGGCCTCAACCACGGCTGGAGGTAGGGCATTCCAGTCCCTTATTGTTCTGGGGAGGAAGGCTGCACTCCGGTACTGCGTTCGGCAGGTGATGAGGCTGAACTGCTGGCTATGACATCGTCGCTGGCGTGGTGGTGGGGGAACCAGCTTTGACTTGATGCCAGGACAGTGGACGATGCTGTGTTTGATCTTATACAGCATCGACAGGCGAGCAAGCTTCCTGCGTTCCTCCAGGGACTGCCACCCAAGGGAGTCCAGCATCTGGCTGACACTTGAAGTGTTATGGTAGCGGTTGCAGACGAAACGGGCAGCACGTCTCTGGACAGCCTCGACCTTGTCGATGTGCTTCTGGGAATGAGGATCCCATACCGACGAGGCATACTCGAGAGTAGGCCTGACAAAGGCCTTGTATGCCCTTTCTTTGACTGCTCTTGAAGAGATCTTGAGGTTGCGCCGGAGGAAGCCTAGGGTCTGGTTTGCCCTGCTGACGATGCTGTTGATATGGTCGTCCCAGCAGAGGTCATCCTGTATGATCACACCCAGGTACCTGGCCGCCCTCACTGTCTCTAGGGTATGTCCGTGAAGCTGGTAGGAGGGCTGTAGTGGGCGTCTGCTCCTCGTAACTGGCAAGGTATTGCACTTGGCAGGATGGAACTGCATGTCCCAGCTCTTCTCCCACTCCGCTAGGTATTGGAGGTCTTGTTGTAGTTGGGCCTGGTCGATGTCGTTGGTCACCGTCAATCAGTAATTGATCATGCTAGCAAGCCAGTGTCATGAAGGGCTGTTGAAGATCAAAGAAATACGTGAGGAGAATTACTGGAAAGAACTAACGCTGGTAAGAGGTGACGTGACTTTCAACGAGAATCACTGCCCTTACCTCACACATTCAAATGAATAGATCACCCAAAAATTTATGAGAAACGGTCCTTATTGTGCTGGCAAAGTGTGACAAATCGTAGTACGGAAGCACCTCCGCACACACCCTGGCAGCTATATATCTTCACATTCTGCCCCCCCCCTCTCTCTCTCTCTCTCTCTCTCTCTCTCTCTCTCTCTCTCTCTCTCTCTCTCTCACACACACACACACACGCACACACACGCACGCACGCACACACACACTTGCATACGCGCACACACATACACACACACACACACACACACACACGATCTCTACAATGAGAGGAAACACTTCAAGACACGCAGATAAGTTTGTTGCTGTTAATGGTTAGTCAAGGCAGCATGTTGATAGGCGTCTTAGGCCAATATTAATTTTCGAAACAGGTTTCAAAGTGTCAATGGCTGACAGGTTATGTACTTGAACAAGTTGCTTCCTTGTGCATGATTTTCGGTGATCTTTCTTCCTTCATTTTCGACAGCAATTTCTCAGCGTGCAAGGAGCAGAGTGCATCAGTTACCCTAAGTTGCACACCAGGTGTGGAGAAGTATTGCAATAATTCCATGTCTTTATTTGGTCACGCAAGCCTTCTTCTCCTTAGTTTACAGTCGGGGCGACACACCGTGCTCTTAGTTATTCGTGTGGCTTCCACCACCTCGACACTGCTTCAGCACCCTGGCCTCGTGCTCTGAATTCCACCGTGTAAAAAACAGGCTGAGCTTACCTCATCAAGAAATCTGATCCGCTCTCTCTCCATTGAAAGCTATGAAACCTGTCCCTTACCAGGAAGTCAATCCTGACTGAGATTGAACAAAAGGAGTCATTTGCAAAGACCACGGAGCCATGGCGACTACTGCGGTGGTTGCATGACGAAGAAACGGAGATGATCCTGCTGAAGTGATAAATGTTGGAAACACCTCCTCGAGTGTCACCCACGCCCTTGGTCCCTGCTGCGTGTGTCCGCCTCTCTTGGTCGCAAACCAAAACAACGAAGTGCTAGATAGAGCTCGTTGACTACCGGACACAACAGTTGCAGATGTTCGGGTCAAAAGTCCCCTTCATGCACAGAGCAAACGCACAGGAGGACTCAACGCTCGCACCTTGACGTTGACAGTTCGCGAAGCGCACCAAGAGCACGCTCTATGAAAGCTGCATGGCTGCAGTGGCTGCATGGCTGCAGTGGCTGCATGAGTGCAGTGGCTGCTTGTGTTCAGTGGCCGCATGGCTGCAGTGGCCGCATGGGTGCAATGGCCGCATGGCTGCAGTGGCTGCATGGCTGCAGTGGCTGCATGAGTGCAGTGGCTGCTTGTGTGCAGTGGCCGCATGGCTGCAGTGGCCGCATGGGTGCAATGGCCGCATGGCTGCAGTGGCTGCATGGCTGCAGTGGCTGCATGAGTGCAGTGGCTGCTTGTGTGCAGTGGCCGCATGGCTGCAGTGGCCGCATGGGTGCAATGGCCGCATGGCTGCAGTGGCTGCATGGCTGCAGTGGCTGCATGAGTGCAGCGGCTGCATGGGTGCAGTGGCCGCATGGCTGCAGTGGCCGCATGGGTGCAATGGCCGCATGGCTGCAGTGGCTGCATGGCTGCAGTGGCTGCATGAGTGCAGCGGCTGCATGGGTGCAGTGGCCGCATGGGTGCAGTGGCTGCATGGCTGCAGTGGCTGCATGGCTGCAGTGGCCGCATGGGTGCAATGGCCGCATGGCTGCAGTGGCTGCATGGCTGCAGTGGCTGCATGAGTGCAGCGGCTGCATGGGTGCAGTGGCCGCATGGGTGCAGTGGCCGCATGGGTGCAGTGGCTGCATGGGTGCAGTGGCTGCATGGGTGCAGTGGCCGCATGGTGCAGTGGCCGCATGGGTGCAGTGACTGCATGGGTGCAGTGGCTGCATGGGTGCAGTGGCTGCATGGGTGCAGTGGCCGCATGGGTGCAGTGGCTGCATGGGTGCAGTGGCTGCATGGGTGCAGTGGCTGCATGGGTGCAGTGGCCGCATGGTGCAGTGGCTGCATGGGTGCAGTGGCCGCATGGGTGCAGTGGCCGCATGGGTGCAGTGGCTGCATGGGTGCAGTGGCTGCATGGGTGCAGTGGCTGCATGGGTGCAGTAGCTGCACCTGCAAAGTGCCACACCCCAGGCCGTCACTGCGGACTTTACCCACAACTACACAGCAGAGAAATGTCGCAGTGTTTCTGTGCTTCTTGTGTACGTGTGTATGTCTGTGTTCGCAGCTGAATTGCTCTCTAGTTTTGGTGGCTTGGTTCGGTTCATATCAGTTATGACCCTTCAGTTTCATGATATGGCTATAACTATTTCCCTCAATGCATAAATAATATCTCTATTTATCAATTAGAAGTTCAGCCAAAACTGATTACCCGTTTAAGAAAAATAATAAACTTAAATAAAAATGGATCTTGATAATGGCTGCCAAACCATTGCCCATGGCTGGATGAAATAACTGTTTGATTTAATTGTTTAATATATGTTAATTTTTACGTTTAATTGTTACACTGCTGTTGTTGTAACGTCATTAACTGGTGCATTTTGATAAAAACGTATTCCACGATTTACTAATATAATGCTCAATGGCAGTGAAAGAAAACAGAAATCACGGTGACGTCACGCGGCAAACGTGTAGAACGGGAGTCAAATGCCCTCGAGGTGCCATTTTCTTACGGAAAGGCGATTTTTCTGTTGTTTCCACCGCTTTGAACAGTCAGGTAAGTTGGAAAAATGTTCCCTTTATAGTATTTTGTCGTATATTACCATCTGATTCCCATGTAGTTTCAGTCAATGATCAGTTGACTTGGGAAACATATTGGCATCGTGCATACTCCGCTGTTGAGTGGGGTTGTCGCCTTTAAAGCACAAGACAACAATTCGGCCGACAGTTGCTAGTTTGTTGAGATAACTGTCTATCTCTTGATTTTTGGCATGTTGCATACTATTATCCATTACCATTTGTGATAGTATTTCTCATTGAAGAATAACAACTAGTAGTTTTCATTATTTTCTTCATCTCAGATGACCCGCGCCATGACTCACATGCAGTTTACCATTTTGAGGTCAAAGCAGTCAACGAGCTCCAGTCAAAGGCCTTCACTTCGAAGTCAGTGCATTTTCGGACGGGTGTGCCGCAATGTGAAGGGCGCTTCAGCTTCAAGGACGCCCCTCCATGGCACAGAGGGC
>JAWQFJ010000548.1:37500-69618 GCA_034096865.1 Theodoxus fluviatilis
TCAGTGGGAAGATCAGATGCCTACTAAAACAAACAAACACACGCACGCACACACATACACACACAAATACACACACACAAACATACACACATATACACAAAAACAAACACACACGCACACACACGCATGCGCACACACACACGTATACACACACACACACACACACACACACACACACACACAGACATCAGAAATGCTTTAATGGTAACTCTTAACGATAATGACGAGATGATCAATGATATGACAGCTATAACGACGATGATGAAGCGGCAACGATGATACCGAAGACGACAACGACGACGTCCTCGATGAAAACGATGAAAACAACGACGACGATGACTTTGACAGTGGCGGTGGTGACGGTGGTGACAAAGACGACGATAATTGATGATGATGATGATGATGATGATGATGATGATGATGATGATGATGATGATGATGATGATGATGATGATGATGATGATGACGACGACGATGATGATGATGACGACGACGGCGACACATTCTTGTTGGAAAAGATGTGTTTGCTCAGAAACATGGAGGTATACTGTTTTCCTGACACGCAATATACATCAACTAAAGACAGATATCTACAAGAGCATCATCCTGACTGCGAAAGTTATACTACTTTGTCTCTATGACTTGCAACACTCGATAGGCAGAAAATGCTTTATGACTTGTTAAACAACGAACGCATAGCAAGCACCTTTAGCGCTCTTTGACGGTGAATAGTCGTAAATGGCATGCATTCAAAGAGAGAAAAAATTGCAGAGAAAGCGAAAATAAGAAACAACCTCAGCAGTACAGAATTGATGGTGAAGAAGCGGACATTTGAAGCAGCAACTGCTACAACCACTATTATCGTCGTCCGTCGTCTCATCACCACCATCATCATCGTCATCATCATCATCATCGTCATCATCATCATCATCATCATCATCATCATCATCATCATCATCATCATCATCATCATCAATCGTCAGTCATCACCACCACCACCACCACTAACAACAACAAAAACTACAACAACAACAACAACAACAGCAACAAGTACAACAACGACCTTGACGACAACAACAAAACAACAGATACACGACAAAAATGCCCTGTAGACAATTTAATGGTTTATTTGAAATTTGCACCAGAGACCAGGTTAATTTACTGCAATGAATGTTCATGTCATGTCAACAGTTAGACTTGTGGTTATCTCTTCGGTTAAAGTCCGTGGATAACACTTGTGCACATTGTTTAATTTCAATTACTTTATTCAAATAATCTGACCTGTTGCTGTCGATACATAATTACTACTACTACTACTACTACTACTACTACTACTACTACTACTACTACTACTACTACTACTACTACTATCATTACTACCATTATTTCTATCATTACTACTACTATCATTACTACTGCTGCTACCGCTACTACAACTTCTACTGTACCGAAGAATCGCATAGAGCCCGTGCTGCACTGATACCTTACCCATCCGCTGGAGTGCTGTGGTCTCTGTGCTTTTATCCACTTCTCACAACCAATGCTGCCTCAACGACTCCTGATGTTACCACTTCTGCAAAATCACTACTACTACTGCACACTTGTACTATCCTTGATACAACGAAAACGCTACTGCTGCTACTACAACTATATACATTTATGTTGGCTCTACTGCTGCTTTCCCTACTCCTACTACTTCAACTGCTGCTGCAGGCACTATTACTACTACTACTACTATAACTACGACTACTACTACTATAACTACTACTACTATAACTACAACTACTACTACTATAACTACTACTACGACTACTATAACTACTACTACGAGTACTATAACTTCTACTACTACGACTACTATAACTACTACTACTACTACTACTACTACTACTACTACGACTACTACTACTACTACTACTATTACGACTACTACTACTACGACTACTACTACAACGACTACTACTACTACTACTACTACTACTACTACCACTACGACTACTACTACATTTACCACTACTATTACTACTACTGTTGCTGCTACTACTACTACTACTACTACTACTTTTTCTGTTACTACTACTGCTACTACTATTACTGCTACTTCTACTACCACAGTACTACTACTACAACAACAACTACTACTACCACCAACACCACCACCATCAATGCAACCACTACTACTGCTACCACTTCTACCACAACTACTACTTATTCATGTACAATCACACGCAATACC
The DNA here is from genome assembly GCA_034096865.1 of Theodoxus fluviatilis. Lineage (NCBI taxonomy): Eukaryota > Metazoa > Mollusca > Gastropoda > Cycloneritida > Neritidae > Theodoxus > Theodoxus fluviatilis. The sequence goes on from JAWQFJ010000548.1 coordinate 39,737, forward strand.
ATCTTCATCACAACTATTCTTTGGACGCTTCCACTCCCAGATGAAAACCCAACAGAGGTTTCATCTAGCCTTTGTGGCTTTGACTGGCATCGTATGAATAGCAGTGATGGTGTGTCCAGGTGTTGGCCATCGCATTAGGGAGGGTCTAGTACTCCTCTGGATCTTCTGCTGGCGCGGTGCCCACACTGTCCATCCCCACCTCCTGGTAATCCTTCTCCAGACAGGCCAGGTCTTCACGGGCTTCGGAGAACTCCGCTTCCTCCATGCCCTCGCCCACGTACCAGTGCACGAAGGCGCGGTGGGCGAACATGAGATCGAACTTGTGGTTGATGCGGCTCCAGGCCTCCGCGATTGCTGTGGTGTTGGAGAGCATGCAGACTGCACGAGGAACCTTCGCCATGTCCCCTCCAGGCACGATGGCTGGAGGCTGGTAGTTGATGCCCACCTGAAGGTGCAGGAAGAAATGAGGTCAGGCGGTAGTGTCACAGAAGGCAAAAGTCGTTGTGGAGTCATTTTCACTCTTTTAACACTCTAAGAAGATTGAATGAGGTGTAGATCTGATTGAAGAGAAACAAATGCGCGCACACACACACACACACATGCACACACACACACACACACAAACACACACACACACACACACACACACACACACACACACACACACACACACACACACACACACACAATGTTCACTGGGGCACTTGATTTCTCCTTCGCGGCGTCTGATACCAGCACGCACTACTTCCCCTCCCTGAGAATCACTGCAACCTGATGTTGGCTCCTGGTGGCTTCAATATTTGGACGTCCCAGATTTCGCTTTTCTTTGCCTTCGAAGGTAATGTTTAACCCTGGGTAGGAAGAATCAGATTCCGAAAACTTGTGAAAGCTACACCACTGCACTGTACCATCTGCTCACCTTGAAGCCAGTGGGACACCAGTCCACGAACTGCACAGTGCGCTTGGTCTTGATCTTGCCAATGGCGGAGCTGACGTCCTTGGGGACAACATCTCCACGGAAGAGCAGGCAGCAAGCCATGTACTTGCCACGCAGTGGGTCGCAGCGGACCATCTGGTTGGCGGGGTGGAAGCAGGACGTGACCAGCTCGTTGGTGGACATCTGCTCGCGGGAGGCCTTCTCGGCGGACAGGATGGGTGCATACGTAGCGACGGGGAAGTGGACCCGAGGATAGGGAACCAAGTTGGTCTGGAACTCGTTCAGGTCCACGTTCAGGCAGCCATCGAAGCGCAGCGACGTCGTGATGGAGCTCACCACCTAGGCAAGATAAGGTGACAAATGGATGGATGGATGGATGGATTAATTGAATGAATGAATGAGTGGATGTATACATGTATAAATAAATGAATGTGTAAATAAACCAACAGATGAATGAACGAATGAACGAACGAATGAATTCATGAACAAGTTAATGGATGGATGATGGATGGTGTGAGTTGTACGACTTATGTGCCTTTGTAGGCTATTGAAGGCTATTGATCATGCAAATCACCAAAGCTGGCTAAGGTAAGACGAATCAAGGTTCCGATTTCCCTAGTTATTCGTCTCTTTAGAATTGCGTAGGGAGACGCAGTGGGACTAGTTTTACCTCCCGACCCACAGAGGGCTTAATGTGACAGAGTTGAGGGCAGTTTAACGCTGGGGACAAATGGTCAAAGGTGGCAACTGTATCACCTCTGACAAACATCCGAGTTGCTGCTTGAGCTGTGAATGATCTACAGAGAGGTCGCCCCTAACGCGGTCATGCATTCAACGATAGTCACCTCGTGATGTTCATTATGCATAGAAGTCGACATGTGTTTGTATAATGATGGGTGTGAAAAAATGCATGCACGCTCGCACGTGCACGCCTTGGTAAACAGAATAAGAACTGACCCACCGCGTCTCCGTTCGCGTTTCGTAAGAGTCAAATAGAAAGGAAAATCGTGGCTTGACTTGCTCTTACTCTAAACAATTCTAATATGTTTCGTGAATGATGGCCTTAACTGCAAACAAAGGCTGATAAGCCGTAAAACTCACTCCATTCATCCATCCATCTTTTGACAACAGATTGTTACATGCATTCCAAAGGAACGCAACAAACTACATCCTGAACAAACCGCAGGCACGAGGAAACCATTTCTGCAGGTCACATGACCCACCTGGCTGATGAGGCGGTTCAGGTTGACATAGGAGGGACGCTCGATGTCCAGGTTGCGATTGCAGAGCTCAAAGATGGCCTCGTTGTCCACCAGGAAGGAGCAGTCGGCGTGCTCCAGCGTGTTGTGCGTGGTCAGTACGCTGTTGTAGGGCTCCACCACCGACGTGGCCGTCCGCGCCGAGGGGTAGACCGAGAACTCCAGCTTGGACTTCTTGCCGTACTCCACCGAGAACCTCTCCATCAGCAGCGAGGTGAACCCTGACCCGGTGCCGCCGCCGAAGCTGCCATAAGAACAATTCTGGTCTGTGATATTTATCGCTCATTATCATTCTAAATGGACGGTCAAATTGTCTTTGCCGTTTCGCTACTGTCCTAGGATTTTCGATGCAATAATGCTTTGACTTGCTCTCATTCGCTGGAGGGAGACATCTTCAAAACAGCGGTGCCATTTTTCTCTGTGCCGAAGGAGTGTCGGCCCGAAATGTCTGAACTCCATGGTGTTGATGGCGAAGCCTTCACAATTGGTCTTACGGGTTTATTTTCTGTAAACCACAGAGAGACCTGCAGAGGACGAGAAATCACTGAGAGCAGCTGTTGCTAACACAGAGGATAATATGAAAAAGTTTCACACCTCATGCGGGGATCGAACCCTCCACCTCTCACTGAACGTCCGACTGCTCTAACCAGAGATAACGCTAAAGCAAGACAGGGTCGGTAGGCCGACCTGATATTTTTTTTTCAATAGGAAAGATCAGATTAAACATAAAATACCATTTCTCTTTCGTCGAAAACGACTCCCACCCACCGCCATCCCCCCACCACCCCACCCCACCTCCACCCCCCTTCCCCGCCCTTAAAAAAGTAGATCCCCCAGTGCTCATAAGGAAGGGAAGATGGGTCAGCACACAGTTTGTTCATTTCTGTCGATTTCTTTTTCTTCCTACGATTTAAAAAAAAGTTGAGGGTCAGCAGAGAAAAGGTCCTGTCGGGTTACCATGACCACATTTATCTATGTACTAGATGGTTTACCCGTCTCCACCTGTTCCTGTCTCCACCTTTTCCCGTGTCCACCTTTTCCCGTCTCCACCTGTTCCCATCTCCCCCTTTTCCCGTCTTCACCTGTTGCCGTGTCCACCTTTTCCCGTGTCCACCTTTTCCCGTGTCCACCCTTTCCCGTCTCCATCTGTTCCCGTCTCCACCTTTTCCCGTCTCCACCTGTTCCCGTCTCCACCTTGTCCCGTGTCCACCTTTTCCCGTCTCCACCTTTTCCCGTCTCCACCCGTTCCCGTCTCCATCTGTTCCCGTCTCCACCTTTTCCCGTCTCAACCTTTTCCCGTCGCCCCCTCCCCCCCCCGGCCTCACCCCCCCCCCCCCCTCCAGCCTCACCCCTCCCCGGCCTCACTCCCCCCGGCCTCACTGCATCTCCCGGCCTCACCCCCACCCGGCCTCACCTCCTCCCCGGCCTCACCCCCCCCGGCCTCACCCCCCTCCGGCCTCACCTCCCTCCGGCCTCTCCCCCCCCTCCCCGGCCTCACCCCACCTCCCGGCCTCACCCCCCCGGTCTCACCCCCCCGGCATCACCCCCCCCCGGCCTCACCCCCCCCCCCGGCCTCACCCCACCCCCGGCCTCACCCCACAGCCTCACCTTCCCCGGCCTCACCCCCCTCCCCGGTCTCCCCCCTCCCCCCGGTCTCACCGCACCCCCCGGCATCACCCCCCCCCCCAAATAACCGTACCGTACATACTTTCCCACCCCCCACCCCCTCACATTCACCAAACATCAACGCGTGATGAGATGAGCTGAGCTCGGATCCGTAAAACCTCGTGCAGCACGAAGCACACGTTGGAGCCGAGTTGCCTCCCTTTGCTCTCAACAGTCCCATGAAAAAAAAAGTTCCAGAGTGCATATCTCCGGAACGGTCGAAGGTACGCCTTACAAAACGCTATGACTACTCCATCCATCCATCCATCCATCCATCTATCCATCCATCCACCTATCATCTATTTATTATTTGTCTATTGTTTATTATTTATTTATGTATGTGTCTGTCTGTCTGCCTGCCTGCCTGCCTGCCTGCCTGTCTGTCTGTCTATTCATTCGTTCGTTCGTTCATTCATTTTTATAGATATTCATACATTCATTCATTCAGTTATTTATTTATTTATTCATTTATCTATCTATCCATCCATCCATCCATCATCTATTTATCATTTGTCTATTATCTATTATTTATTTATTTATGTATGTATGTAAAGATGTATCTGCCTGCCTGCCTGCCTGCCTGCCTGTCTGCTTGTCTGTCTGTCTGTCAGTCTGCCTGCCTGCCTGCCTTCCCTCCTGCCTGCCTGCCTGCCTGCCTGCCTGCCTGTCTGTCTGTCTGTCTGTCTGTCTGTCTGTCTGTCTGTCTGTCTATTCATTCGTTCGTTCGTTCGTTCGTTCATTTGTATAAATATTCATTCATTCATTCATTCATTCATTCATTCATTCATTCATTCATTCATTTATTCATTCATTTATTCATTCATTCATTCATTCAGTTATTTGTCTGTTTGTGTTTGTTTGTTGTTTGTGTATTTGTGTGTGTGTGTGTTTGTTTGTTTGTTTATCCTAGTGGGCGATGTGAACAAGCTGTCTGACTGTTTCGCTCGCTCGCTGCCTACCTGTGGAAGATGAGGAAGCCCTGGAGGCCATTGCAGCTGTCAGCCACCTTCCTGGTGACCTCGATGACCCTGTCCAGCATCTCCTTGCCGACGGTGTAGTGGCCACGGGCGTAGTTGTTGGCCGCGTCCTCCTTGCCCGATATCAGCTGCTCGGGGTGGAACAGCTTCCGGTAGGGACCGGTCTGGATCTCCGCTAGGGAAGAGGTGAAAGGTCAATGAATGACAAAAATATACCACAGAGATCTCGAGTAGATCTTTAAATGTAGATGCTAAGATAAAAGGCAATAGTGTGTAGAATACTTTACTGCATGAGAAAACACTTTGACCGCGACTGGGCGTACATGTGTCTCTTGGTCTTTTTAACCCGGATCAGGGTCAAACAAAAAAGTACGGGTTGCGGGGATTGGTGGGAGATGGGGGTAGGGAGAGACTGGATGAGGTTAAGTCTCCACCATAGAATGGTAATGACTAAACTTTTGAACATGTAGGGGTAGGGAAGGAAGTGGGATGGCGATGGGTGAAGGATGAGGGTGAGGAGTGAGGAAGGTGGGAGTAAGGGCTTATAATTTATTTCTTTTAAGGCACAGGGGTTTAAATACATTACTTAAATGACGTCTAAGTTCGTAGGGCTTTCAAACTGTGTACACCAGCCTCTTCGCTCATGCTGTTGCTTAGTTACGTGATGGAGTCAGGATATATTTTTGTTTCGGCTGTCACGTGACTACATTCGTGAAGCTTCGGGACAGCCTAGTAGATCGTACGCGGTTCTCGAAGATTCTAGATATCTGTCAAAGAGGTATAAAAGGCGCGACAAAGCGACAGAGATAAAGTGAGAGCTTAAGAAGAAGATAAGCAAGTGCAATCGAGTCCCCTACGGGTTTTCGTGCCCTAGAGTAAAGTTGATATAGTAATGCTGGTTATTGAATGTCAACGCTGTGTATCGACCAGTGCGTGAATAAAGTTTTATCGAAAATGATCACCAGATATTGTGAACTTCGACTTCCCGGCACAAGCTAGGAGAACCCCTGTATTAACAGGACATTGCGAAAAGACAAGCGCAACATCTACATAAAGTGATCATTGACGGAAAAATTAAGAGAAAAGTTCAAACTAAAGTACGAATGCACTGTATATTATAACCAGTATTGTCCATTCTTTATGTGTCTTCATTGAATACACACAAACCAGTGCAAATTTACGACTTATAAAGACGGCTACTTTGCCTAACAAATCACTCTGCAAAGCAGTTTGAGCTCTGGATATGGGTGAAAAGTCGCCATACAAACGTTTGCCTTTACCCTGGCGTTTACTGTCATTGCTTACGATGTGCCTGGCAGTAATGGCGCCGAAGAAAGAAGGTAAAACTATTGCTAGTAAGTGACAACAACATAGTCGTTACAGTGCATTGCCAATGAAGGCTCGATGCAATGACTGCGATGGAAAGAATGACTGCTGATTTCCGAGGAAAAAAGAATTCACCCAAAAGTAAGAGAGTCAGACTTTCCTAAAGAAAATGACCTAATCGTCTGTTTTAAGTAATCTCTATAATATTTCCTTTTAACCTCCCACGCTTTTGAATTACTTCTTCATTATCAAGATGCAAGAATGGACAAGGGGAAGACGTTGCTACTAAATCAGCCAATCAAAATTCCACTTACAGACGACGGTGGGCTCGAGGTCGACGAAGATGGCCCTCGGGACGTACTTGCCGTTCTGGGTCTCGTTGAAGAAGGTCTGGAAGCTGGTGTCCTCACTGCCGCGAGCCATCTCGCCCTCCATGCTGCCATCCTTGGCAATGCCGTGCTCCAGGCAGTACAACTCCCAGCACGAGTTGCCGATCTGCACACCCGCCTGCCCGACGTGGATGCTGATCACCTCTCGCTGGCAGACAGAGGAGTAAATCAGATGCAGGAGTCGAGTAAATCAGATGCAGGAGTAAATCAGACAGAGGAGTAAATCAGATGCAGGAGTAAATCAGACAGAGGAGTAAATCAGATGCAGGAGTCGTGTAAATCAGACACAGGAGTAAATCAGACAGAGGAGTAAATCAGACGCAGGAGTCGAGTAAATCAGATGCAGGAGTAAATCAGACAGAGGAGTAAATCAGATGCAGGAGTAAATCAGACGCAGGAGTCGAGTAAATCAGATGCAGGAGTAAATCAGACAGAGGAGTAAATCAGATGCAGGAGTCGAGTAAATCAGATGCAGGAGTAAATCAGCCAGAGGAGTAAATCAGACGCAGGAGTCGAGTAAATCAGATGCAGGAGTAAATCAGACAGAGGAGTAAATCAGACGCAGGAGTCGAGTAAATCAGATGCAGGAGTAAATCAGACAGAGGAGTAAATCAGACGCAGGAGTCGAGTAAATCAGATGCAGGAGTAAATCAGCCAGAGGAGTAAATCAGACGCAGGAGTCGATTAAATCAGCCAGAGGAGTAAATCAGACACAGGAGTAAATCAGACACAGGAGTAAATCAGACGCAGGAGTAAATCAGACGCAGGAGTCGAGTAAATCAGACGCAGGAGTCGAGTAATTCAGACACAGGAGTGAATCAGACACAGGGGTCGAGTAAATCAGACACAGGGGTCGAGTAAATCAGACACAGGAGTAAATCAGACGCAGGATTCGAGTAAATCAGACACAGGAGTGAATCAGACACAGGGGTCGAGTAAATCAGACACAGGAGTAAATCAGACACAGGAGTAAATCAGACACAGGAGTAAATCAGACGCAGGAGTAAATCAGACACAGGAGTAAATCAGACGCAGGAGTAAATCAGACGCAGGAGTCGAGTAAATCAGACGCAGGAGTAAATCAGACACAGGAGTAAATCAGACACAGGAGTAAATCAAACGCAGGAGTAAATCAGACAGAGGAGTAAATCAGACGCAGGAGTAAATCAGACGCAGGAGTAAATCAAACGCAGAAGTAAATCAGACGCAGGAGTGGAGTAAATCAGACACAGGAGTAAATCAGACGTAGGAGTAAATCAGACACAGGAGTAACTCAGACGCAGGAGTAAATCAAACGCAGGAGTAAATCAGACACAGGAGTAAATCACAAGAGTAAATCAGCCACAGGAGTGAGTTTTAAAAGTAATACTACTCTTCTTCAGTTCGGTGTCTGTACGTGTGCTTAGCCAAGTAGTCAGCGTGAAATGGGAGAGAGAAAAGGTGTTGCTTCTCAAAGTAGGCGAGTTACAAGCTGGTCATCTCTACTTGGATAACACAAGGAGCGAGGTTAAGTGTCATTGGTGTGGCCTCTTCACGGAGGGCCGATGCGCAGACTGATAAATTAGCGCTAGAAGACGTAGGAACAAATGAATGAAAGGACTATATTTTCATCGGGTAGAGGTAGCACACACGTATGTTTTCGTCGTCCAGTATACAATGTGATCAAAGACAGCAACATTATGGTTCGTTCTTTACGTAACACCCCACATGGATTTGTAATTAGAAAACACTCATCGCGTCAACCTACGCGATTCGTAAGAGACGAGTGAATAGAAAAATCAAGATTTCACTTGCTTTTGCTCTAACTAGATCTACTGAATTTGTAGTCAATGGCCTTGTGTAGCCTAGAAAACATGATTATGCCTTAAAACTCCATTCAATTATTCTTTATGTAAACACTATGAAGACGGACATATTGATGGGTGGATGGATGGGCGGAATGATGGACGAACGGATTCATGGGTGGATGAATGGCTGGCTAGATGATGGATGGATGGATGGATGGATGGACGGCTGGACGGACGGACGGACGGACGGCTGGACGGACGGACGGATAGAAGGATGGATGAGTGAATGAATGGATGAATGGATGGAAACACGAGATGGTTGACAGTGTTTGATGAAGAGATTGACAAATCAAGGTATTCTATGTTCTTGACCTGTATATTGTGCGTTTGGCGTGCAGACCAATTTTCTGGTGTACAGACCACATGACATAGCAAAGGTTATTGTGTTTTGAGCGGTTGATAGCGTTTCCCACAGCAGTAAACGACCCCCCACTGCACGATTCCTCCTTTTGTGTGTATAACATTAAACGAACTTCCTTCCTCTTTTGATGCACATGTACAGAAAACTATCTCAACAGTTAGTGTTATCACTGTTTCTCTATCATCCACATACCACATCTAGTAAGATACTGCGTGCCTCTGTACTTCTCCTGCGTTCCATACGACTTGTTATCCCTCTGTCCATCCAGCCCTCTGTATATACATGACAGGTGTGTATGTACTCGTGTGCACATGTGAAAGTGCGTGCGTTCAGGGGGTGGATGCGTGCGCGGCTGGTACTTTCTGCAAACGAAAATCATTTGGTCCAGCAGATACTTGCTTGATCACAAAGTCACAGATACCTACACACTATCTCACTTGCATTCACTGCCAGTCATAGTCACAATGGCCCACCCCTATCACCAGTCCGGAGTTCGAAAGGCTTTGCAGGTGGCGAACGTTTTCACCCCCAGCCCAGGTGTGACTATCTGGCGATGCGCCATTATCTGATACTTGTACCGGGTACGTCGGGTGCAGGCAAGCTCCAGCATGCTAGATATTCCAGCTATCCACCGTCAAACACTGATTGCAGGTGATTGGAAACTCCACTGATCTTACTTTCGGCATGCTCGAGGTGGAATCATCTCAATGTGTGATAACATCTTTCCTCTTCTTAGCATTTTTCTATTATGAAACAGTTTCGAATGATGAGTGTAGTTCTTCTGCATTCATTTGCAAGGTGAACTTGTAGCTGAAACCCCATCAGGCTACACAATGCTGCATTGCATGTGCAGTATGTCTATTGGCTAGAGGGTCACAATACTCAGGCTACACAATGCTGCATTGCATGTGCAGTATGTCTATTGGCTAGAGGGTCACAATACTCAGGCTACACAATGCTGCATTGCATGTGCAGTATGTCTATTGGCTAGAGGGTCACAATACTCAGGCTACACAATGCTGCATTGCATGTGTAGTATGTCTACTGGCTAGAGGGTCACAATACTCAGGCTACACAATGCTGCATTGCATGTGCAGTATGTCTATTGGCTAGAGGGTCACAATACTCAGGCTACACAATGCTGCATTGCATGTGCAGTATGTCTATTGGCTAGAGGGTCACAATACTCAGGCTACACAATGCTGCATTGCATGTGTAGTATGTCTATTGGCTAGAGGGTCACAATACTCAGGCTACACAATGCTGCATTGCATGTGCAGTATGTCTATTGGCTAGAGGGTCACAATACTCAGGCTAATTGTATACGGTCCCCGTCACTGCGTTTGAAAGTTCGTGTCGCCTCTTCTGTAGCAGTGACAGAAGTCGTGATACACTGGCTATAAATGACTGAAGTGTTACCGCTTGTCAGCCTCTGTATGCTATGTAAGGCCATTGCCTACGAAAATCAGCAGAGCTGGCTTGAGGAAAAGCAAGACAAGTTTCATTCACCATTTGCGAATCAACTAGGAAGACCTATAGTGGGTCTATTCTTACCCATAACCCACGGGTGTGATACCTTGGTAACTTTAGTGGCTCTTCTGGATTTAGATAACCAGATTGTAGCGAGAAAATTGCATGAAAAGCCACTGATGTGAAGTTGTTTCATATTTAGTGGAAGAAATGTTGAAGAAAAGTTATATCTGTGTTTACTACCAGAATCACTATGTTTAGTTAGTTTCCGATTGATGACAGTGTGAAGTAACTGTTTAGGCTAAAGGATTAATCGTTTTCATTTTCAAATAAAATAGTGTGTGAAACGAGAAAAGAAATGATCATGAACTCTATGCATACTACATACACGAGGAACTCGCACAAGTGATTGGAGAAGAAAAGCGTACAGGCGATGTTTCTACAGTCACAAATTAAGAAATCGTCGCAGCTCTCAAATATCTTCATTGGTGATATTTCTAACTAATGTGGAATTTGAGAAACATTCTCTTTGAAAAAAATCAATCGATACTTTTATCCGGCGGAATACAAATCAGTTCAATCTATTACTGAACGCTGCACAACATTCCATGGAACTTTTCGTTTTTGAAGGCTAAAAACTCTTACCATTTTGATTGGATGGTGGAAGCCCTCAATGAAGCCCTGGTAAAATGAATGGACGGAAAAGTGACGAGGAGCTCACGTAGACAGCGATGACCGCGGTGAGACTGAGGCCGCTACGGAGTCAGGAGCACGAGACGACCGGGTACCACCCACCACCAGATATTCAATACCTGACCTTGTATCACCGAGCAAAGGCCACTCACTTAGCCGGTCAGTCATTGAGGGCTGTTTCCTTCGTGGACTGTTTCTAACCAGCGGTTGTTTCGACGTTGATATCAAGACATCAAATGGTGGGCTCATCCCAAGCTCTTCAATCTGTTTCGACCATTCGACCAATGCGTGCATGACATCAATGCCCTAAATGGGTCACATGCTAACCTTGCAACATGCAAGGGAGGCTGAAGGTCACGTCGGTTCAAATGCCCCCATTCTTCAACCTACATAGAGTACTTGCTTACTCATCTTACTTTACAAACTCTTGACTCATGTGGATCGCATAAACATCAGTAATGAGATCAATGAATGTTTGGTTATGTAGATTTATTCATGGCTCAAATTTAAGAGAATTTTCTGAATACAACGCACACGTCAGGAATGATATCTAATAATGACTATAATGATTACGTTAGTAGAAACATTGTGATCGTCATTTCTTTTGCAGTATGCTGGTGGGCTTACAATAACAGTAACGAAAGTAAATACTATATAAAAGTTCTTGAGTTCAAAGGGTGAAAGTGTCATGGCGTGGTAACATTTTTCCATGCAAGTGCACAGCACTCGGTAGTCGCACAATCTCTGATTGGACAGAACATTATCCTCTACTCAGGTGAGTGAATGCATCTCCTTCTCTCTATCATATTTTGGAAAGACGTGACTTTGGATCTTTGCTCAGGTGCGACGAGGATAGTGATTCCACCTCCCGCGTGAATTCCAGTGAGATTTCTCTTCCTTTCTGCCCCAGATTCGCCCAGGGAGAACTTTTGAGGGAGTGTGGAGCGACGGAGTGTCGGTTGCCTCACGTTATATGGTTCTGTCTGCCCTGTACGTGTTGTCTATCTGCTGGCAGTGCATGCAATATGCGAATTAAGTGCTTTGATTATCCAATGGTAGATTACTCTGCCCCTGATCAGTCTCATGGAGTTCAGGCTTGGGGGTCTGCTGCAACGCTACTGAATGATTCGTTACCGCTCCATGCTGTCTTCTCCCTCTCTGCTTCGCGCTGTTTTAACATAGTCAGTAGACCCCAGTTGCCTCCTCATCGTGGAGTTTGAATGAGCCAAAATGAATTAAGACCAAGCCAGTTCTGCTCGCCATCATTTTCCTATCCCCCTACCCTCACTCATCCACCATCCATCCTTCAATCCTTACCCCTATCTCCCTCTCCCTTGTGAGCAGAATTCATCGTGAACAAGCGGGCTATCATGGTTGGCCTACAAGCAACGTACACGTATGTACATATTGTTGTGTAGAAATGGATCAACTACAGAGAGCGGTAATGTACAAACATCTCCTCCTCCTCCCTCCCCCCTCCCTCTCCCCCCCCCCTCCCTCCCTCCCCTCCCCCCCCCCCTCTCTCTCTCTCTCTCTCTCTCTCTCTCTCTCTCTCTCTCTCTCTCTCTCTCTCTCTCTCTCCCCTATTTTTTTCGTGTGTCTGAAACTGATGATGATGATGATGATTGATAAATAATGGAGTATTGCGGCTTTGTAGCTTTTATATTATATGTAAGGCCATTGATCACGAAAATAACTGGATCTGATAATAGAGTAAGTCAAGTCTCGATTACTTAGCTACTCACTTGGATAAATCGCGTAGGGAGACGCGGTGAGTAAATTTTTCCCCCCAAGTCACAGACGGTCAAACTGATGATACTTTGATTTGCTGCAACTAAAAATGGTTTCTTTTTTTCTTTTTGGGAAGATAATTTTGTAGCACAAGCCAGGTCATTTCTATGATCGTTCTGTGAACCCGAGTCAGTTCAGTAGGCCTAGTGACTCTGGCACAGTTCGCAATGAATGTGTAATAGACTTGATCCTTCGCATTACAGCATTGCGCCAAAAATAGTTCGTTCTGATACTATTTTTTTCTCTCCACTTTTTGCAGAAATCATTCAAATGTCAAAACTTGTTTCCATTTCAACACAAACATTTTATTTTATCGAATAAACGTTTGTTCATTGCCTCAACAAAAGTAAGTTGAATTTTGTGCTGAAGGTTAAAAAAGTATTTTCCACCACTTTTCTCACTGTTGTTTTAATTTGAGAAAATAATAGACATATTGAATAACTCCAATGTTGGTGAACAACGAGGGGGACAACGTCACGCATCATTGCAAGCCAACAATATTCATGGTGAGTACTATGCATTTACCAACACATGTTGCTGTCGGAGTGTTAAGATCAAACTTGTCGTCTGCACTGGAGCAGGGAGGAAAAAACGGGACCAGTGTGTTCGGGAAACAAACTCTGAGTCATCACTTTTCCAGCGAGCAGCCGTAATCGTGGGTCAGATTTGTAAACCATGTACGCTTTATCTTGCCGCGTTGCTCAGTATTTGGTATTTGCATTCGCGTATTCCAGATGCCATGATTAGGTTTATCTTGTAGGTTGAATTGGTGGGACAGATCTAACTACAGAGGGACACCTGTGGACTCCAATTGCCGGACTCCTCAGAAATCACAGAGCAACATGCAGCATGGGGCTCGACAAATGTACGTGAGCTTTCGTTACCTCCGTCAGGGAGATATTTTACCCTAGGTTTAGTTATTCAGCAAAATAACTTCAAAAGTTTACAACCGATCCGGATACAATTTGGTGGAAGGTCAGAGTTTCACCCAGTAAACAATCCATTAGATTTAGGAGGCTATCTGTTCGATCATTTTTTAATTACAACCAAAAAGAGAAATTGTATGCCAATCACGAAGTTGATGACGTCAAACTATTGATGACGTCGGTGCATGCATTCCGCACTAGAGACTGCTAGCTGGTGCAGTACCACAATGAACTTAAAACTTCGTAGCGTCAGACCTGGCCAGCAGATCATCCTGCTTCATTGACTATGCAGGATGTGGAAGAGGACCTGTGGCTTCCTTGGCGGAGGGTTGCGGTCTCAGATTGCTCTCTTGTTTCAAATGAATTCATACCGCAACAGTCCAAACTGCATGCCAAAATGCTGCATGTTACAACCAAGAGTTTACCAGAAGTGCGCAGACCAGCAGGCAGCGCAGGGAGATCGACATATAGCTTGACATACATGTATATATCCTTTGTGGGTGTAAAGTAAGAGTAGATATACCATATGCACTACAAGGAAAATGGACTCTTGTCTTGCTCTTCTTCAACAGATGCCATTGACATAGACAGTGGCCTTTCATATCCCACGGTGGCTAATGGGCCGTAAAAGCCCATGGGAGCGTTTGTTTGGCCCAAAATCTCGCGATTCTCCCTAAACGGCTAGTCGAGGGCGAGTGAGACGCTCCTACAGCTAGAAAAACGGCCAATCATCTCGCAAGGCGGAAGAACATGGCTGCGTCCTGGCGCCAGAGTCGGTGAAGAAGTTGCCGTTAGACGAAACAACTGACGATGCAGATATCACATCAGTTTTTCCCTTCATAGAACGCACCAATTGAGGGAGCTCCGGATCGACCTCCCTCGGCTTTCCACCTTCACGGCGAGTGCGTCCTTATGAGCGAGGAACGTAGGCAACGCCTAGCCCTCGCGATTCTCTCGAGGTTTTGGGCCAAACAAACACGCCCAAAGACATTCCTCCATTAATCTTGCTTGACAAACTGCACGGAGTCACCCCATCACGTATCGCTACAGAACGTCCGACACGTCTTCCTCTCGCTCCACGTCCAACGTACGTTGTTTCCGGAGTGCAACCTCTTCACTTGAAAGACACCATCCGGAATTCACAGCCCTGCACTTATAAGTTCACACAGTGATAAGAGGCACATTCCCGTTGCGGTCACCCTGTGTGGATTGGGGGTAAGAATAGACCCACCGCATCTCCCTAGGCGATTCGCAACAGGTGAATAATGATGGAAATCAATATTCGATTTGCTCTGTCTCTAACCAGCTCCAGTGATTTTCGTGATCAATGGCGTTTCATAGCCTACAACGGCTGACAGGTCGTAAAACTCCATTCCTCTCACCTGTCGTGGACAATAAGGAACATCTGGCCACGGGAACAGACCCAGGCCACGACACATTCTCTATAGGGAGGAGGAATTGAAAGGACGCCACCCCTGACTCTGTCGTCAAGTTATTTTTGGAAGACTGGGTTCACTCCGTCGGTTCCCCCTGTGGGCCGGGTGGTAGAACTGACCCCCTGCGTCTCCCAACGCGTGTCGTAAGAGGCGAATAACTAGGGCAATCGTGACTGAAATTAATTAATATGCTTTTATTCCAACCAACTCTTATGGTTTTTCGGGATCCGTGGCCTTAGATAGCCTACAAAGGCTGTTAGGCCGTAACATTTCATCCATCCATCCATCCATCCATCCACCCATCCATCCATCCATCCATCCATCCATCCATCCATCCATCCATCCATCCATCCATCCATCCATCCATCCATCCATCCATCCATCCATCCATCCATCCATCCATCCATCCATCCATCCATCCATCCATCCATCCATCCATCCATCCATCCATCCATCCATCCATCCATTCATCCATCCATCATCCATCCATCTATCCTAGAGTGCACAGGGATTCCCACAGATGAAGAAAACTGCAGACTTAGTGCAGTCAGGACCTGTGCAAAACGACACTGAACTCAAGATGAAACCGAGCAGTCGAACGCAAAATACAAAAGTGGTCCAAGTGATAAGAGTCACTTAATCCTTGAATGATTTCACGCTGGCCTAAATGATTTATAAAAAAAGTAAGTTACACAGTCTACTATGGTGTAGCCCGGGTTCGTTGACGTTGCCGTCTCATGTGGAAGGGATTAACCCATTTAAACTCTGATAATACAAACTTCACTGAAAGTCAGTCCCCCACCCCACCCCGAAATGTTAGAAGGGTGCACGTGCACTCAGTGCACACTTCCATACCCCCACCCCCACCCCCTCCTTAGTTCACCCCTGAAAAGAATTAGAGTGGCTAGACGCGTAGCAGGACGTTGCGCACATCATTTTTAACAAAGCGGCTGCCATATCCCAACAGCGAGCACTGGGCGACCATATTAGTAAAGCACAGTTGGTAGGAATTAACCCACATCCCATGTAGTGTCACTTTAAACCGATCAACACCACTGTGGGCTTGGTGTAAAGGAACCTCGCAAAGTGATTCAGAATACCCGAATAGTAACAATGCGACTGTTTTTATGGGACTGCCCTACCCTGATACATTCGGTCGACCTGTGGTCTAAGGGGAGATAATCTGTCGATCTCATTCGAATGTACTTTCATTATTGCGGGAACGTTGTAACTACCAGGAATAGACATCTATCTCACAACAACTAGCTCTAGCTCACTGTGGACCTTTATTTTTCATTCTATTGTTTGTTCTGTTTCTTTTCAAATAAGTTAATGGTGTGGATGGAATTGTTTTCATTCAATGCTGATTAATTCAAACCACTGCTTGCTTGCTTTCATCAACAGTCTCGAGACTGCAGTAAATAAATTCCTGCATCGTCTCAACTCCCATGAGAACATTTAACCAGTATGCAGATGTCATCACATTAAATTTCAACAGAGGCCAATGAAAACCTTCACATTTATATTGATGTTCCCATTTGGGGAGGGTTGAGCAAACAGCAACTTGCCCATGAATGATAGAAGGTTGTGTTGGTCCGAAAGAAGGAACATGGAACTCTCTCTCTTTCTCACGCACACACACATGCACACACACACACATACATGCACACACACACATATGCACACACACACGCACACACATACATGCACACACACACACACATACATGCACACACACACACACACATGCACACACACACATGCACACACACACACACACACACATGCACACACACACACACACACACACACGCACACACACACATGCGCACACACACACACACACACATACATGCACACGCACATACATACACACACACACACACGCGCACACACACACACACGCACACACACGCACATATGTACACACACACACACACACGCACATATGCACACACACACATGCACACACACACACACACATGCACACACACACACACATGCACACACACACACACATGCACTTACACACACACACATGCAAAGGGTCAGGAAAGCTGGAACTACAGAATTTGAATTACTGAAGTCACAAATCTAGAGTGGACTTCAAAAATGTGAAAACAGCAGTCATTATAGACAATATTTATTCATGATATATTTCAGAAACAAATAAAAATGTTCTGCTAATAAAATCACAAACGTGGGTTTGCATGTCACACAACAAAAAGAGTTGTATAACAAATAAAAATATGGAATGCACTTCATCAGCTTGTTGCTGAGGACCAGTACTGTTAGCTTTGCAACACACAAGTACTCAGTGCAAAAATGCTGAACAACACGCCATGCACCCCTGAAAATATGTGAACCAAATGCCAATGCTGTGAGCTTGTTTCATTTTATAACTGATTCATTAGAAAACTTCTTGTGTCAGTTTCCCTGATGAGAACAAAGTCAACAAGACATTTGACAATGAAAAAACAACTAATTACAAATTCATACATAACAAACACAAGATCTTCCTATCCCTTCTATCCTCCTCCAGAAATGATTGGTTTCAGCTTTTGTATCTCTAATACACAAACAAATATGTTGGTTTCAGCAGATGTTTCAACAATGAGGTCAAAACCTGTTCAGACAACATCTAGGCACACTGGTACAAGCACTTTCGGGGATTCTAAACACTTCATTGCTATAGGTGCTTGCAGATGGGGGGTGGGTAGGTGGGGGACAGGAACAGGATATATGGAATTCTACTCTCTCTGGGAGGATACTCTAATCACAATACCATTACATGTATACATATGCACACTAGCTGTGATGGACATGCATTCTTACACACAAATGCATGTACAGTTTGCTAAACTGACCTTTTTTCCAAAAAGAGTATGACAAACAGCAGAGGCTGCCCAAGCCTATTAAAGTTTACTATATTTTCCCAACAAATGAACACAAATGCGAACAGAACCGAACAGCTTCATGTAGATCACATAGTAGACATGATTCACATCTAGTCACAGATATGTCATGACTCTTAAACTGCATAATAATGTAGGACAGTCATCATTCCAAATCTCCCTCTGTGGGTTGAATTTATGGAGCCACCAAGCCTCCCTATGAGATTCATAACAGTCAAAGTCTCCCCTCCTGCATGAGTGCGCAGTCAGCTCCTCAGCCTCTACTCGCCTATTGAAACCTTGTCTTCTGACAGGCAAATTTAGGGTAGCAAGCTTTGGCATTTGATTATGTGCAAGGTGAAGTGCCGTGGTTCAATCCCTGGGTGGGAAGAAGTCTGGATTATTTCTTTTTAGAGAAATCAAGACTACACTTGCTCTAAGAAGCTCCAGTGTTTAAAAAAAAATCAATAACAGTACATAGCTTACAGAGGTTGATAGTCCATATAACTTTTGTTTTCATTCACTCCAAATTAATTCCTTTGGTAAGGTCACCACACTTGCGAGTCATGGAGATGCTGATAAATATATTAGTATGTTCATTTGGGGCACACCAAACTTGCAGTAGCCTGAAGAACAAACTATCCATCGCAGATTGACTAGCTTATCCACTCTTCAGAAAGACTGTCCATGTCTCTTTTACCATCAGTAGTTTGTCCTTGACATAACTATAAAAGGGATGATAGAAAAAATGTTGAAATCATATTCATCCCATGCTAAGTAACTTGGTTTCTGGTTGCTGTGTGAAGCAGCATCCAACAGGAGGGTAGTGGCATTAGTTCTGCCCCAGACTTCTTCACGTTGAGAGCTCATATTGCTCTGCTATGGAAAAACAGGAGATCTTTGGGGCTCCTAACTTGTAAATGGCCAAGTTTCAGAGTATTTCTTCATCAAAACAAACCACAACCAATGAAACCACAACCAAGACACTTCAATAAAATATCAGCATTTGAACAATATAAATGTTCAAAAGTCACATTCTTCTCTAGAGGTCACTTGAGGGCATCTTTAGCTCACATCTTATACAACCAATTTTTCCACTCATGGGCAGTGCTTGGACCTGAACAAAATATCTACCACACTAATGTAGCTTTGACACTGAACACTCATGCATTTCACCATTACAGTTTTGTCGGCTATTAACTGTGTATCTCTCGTAAACACTAGCTAGCTGAAATAATGGTGTCTTCTGTGACCTAGTTGAAGTCTTCAAAGACCTTGTTGAAGTTACAGGCTTAAACTAAGTCAACATCAACTCATCTAAGACTATTCACACTAATGACTTCTAGGTTTGATGACACTCTATGATTACAATATGCTGTTGCATTTCAACACAGAATGCACTGACTTTGCTATCAATTCTGACAGAAGTTCCAGAGATTGTTGCTGCATACTGATCCTTTTCTCTGTGCACTCAGGATCTGTAGTCTGCCACACAGCTGCACAGAAAATAATAATGGGGTTAGACAAGACATTCAGTACAACATATAATCAAATTCCACAACAATCTTACAGTCCTCCAAGAGAAAGATCATGGTAATGATAAGAACACCAAGAAATGCAAAGCCTTTGAGGTTTGATGAAAATGTGAACACACATATTCTAATCAAACATTCTCAATAAATGGTCAAGGTAAGTACTGATTATGACTATGCCCAAATGATATTGCACAACAGAAACAGATCAGGATAGAGTCTGCACTAGAAACATAATCACAGCGATAAGTTCCTTATCATCATCAATCATTCATACCTATATACAAATTGCTTGCAAAACAAAATTTAACTAAATTTTATGTGCAACAAAATTTCAACATTTTAAATGTCAACATACATGTTATTTTAACAAAATTTCATGTGCAACAAAATTTCAACATTCTAAACGTATACACACGTTATTTTAACAAAATGTAACATGCAACAAAATGTCATCATTCTAAATGTCTACAACTCTACATACATGTTATTTTAACAAAATTTCACATGCAAAAAATGTCATCATTCTAAATGTCTACAACTCTACATACATGTTATTTTAACAAAATTTCACATGCAACAAAATTCATAATTCTTAATGTCTACATACATGTCATTTTAACAAAATTTCATGTGCAACAAAATTTCATCATCCTAAATGTCTACATACATGTCATTTTAACCAAATTTCATGTGCAACAAAATTTCATCATCCTAAATGTCTACATACATGTCATTTTAACCAAATTTCACGTGCAACAAAATTTCATCATCCTAAATGTCTACATACATGTCATTTGATCAAGTATGAGGAGCAGCACTAGCCAGGCTGGAGGGAACTCACAGGCATGGGCAGGAGCTAGATCTCGTAGTTCCTAAACCTCTGCAAGTGTGAGGAGGCGGGGTCTCTCTCCCACACCACCTTGGCTCCTCTTGAAATGTCTGCAACAGTCAGGCAGGCATCACTTGCAGCAACTCACTGATGCCAGCACCAGACTAGGCAGCGTCCCTCATGCATCACAACACAGGACACATATGAAACATACAGAAATAAAATGTTAAGAAACCGATAAGAGTGAAGAAGAACATCAGGGCAATGGATGGGTTAATCATTCCCTGCATTAAAAAAGTATGAAATTTAGACATAATTAGCTGACATTTAGAAATGTTCAGTTTGGTGAATAATTAATGACTGAATTTTGCCTGATGAATCGTCAGTCACAGAAGGCAATGGACGGGTAAAACAGGCATATCAGGAGAGTACAAGAGAGGAACACTTAGAGGCAAAGAGGCTCAAAAACAAGCATACATGTTATGGGGAAAAAAACACAACTCCCCAACACACACACACACACACACACACACACACACACACACACACACACACACACACACACACACAAACACCTCCTCCAAGAAAAAGAAGAAGAAAACAAATCAGAAATGTAATGCTGTTTCGTAGTAAGTTGTCTCACAGCCATGTAATTCATAAATCTACCAAGCAACGAATTGCAATTGTTGTTGCAAGAGTTGCATGAATTGGTGTGACCAACACAAACTGTGGTCAAAGGGGAGGTAACTCTTGCTTTACATCATGAAGATGTAGCTGTACTAAATAAAATGTGCTTACAACAATTCAAATGGGAACAGCAAAGCTCTTTTCACATGCAAGACTATTCAATTCAAACATACAAGAAGTTTTCAACATGAAACTTTGGGTTGTCATGCAATCAAGTTTTCCAGTGGAGCAGTCTGAACACAATAGGACACCACTATCCTCAACACAATGACTTTAATACTGTACATCATCTCTCCTTCAGTACCCACAGAAGAGATGGCAGTCAACATTATGGTGAAGCTGACATGCTCTCATTCTAAGACTCAGGGGTCACCTGTCTGACTGGGGGTCTGACTGGCAGGCTGGCTGAAGCCAAAGAACTTGGAGTCCCAGGAGCCTCCACTGGTGCCAGCCGTCCCAGCACCTGTCTGGTTTGCTGCTGCAGTCTCCTGCAGTGCTGGCTGTGGCTTCTTGCCTGCCCAGTGCATGGACTGCAACACATCCACTGCAGCCTGCAGTATACTGATGGAATATGTGCACACACACATGCACTCTCTATTGCACACACACACGCATGCACACACACACACACACATCCCCCACACACTCACACATACTCAAACATACACACTTACAGGATACAGTCTATAGTGCTCTCTCTCTCTCTCTCTTGCTCACTCACTCTCTCCCCCCTTTCTCTCTTTCCCCCTTCCTCTCTCTCACACAAAAAAAAATCACACACACACAAATATGTACACATATATATATGAGTACTGTAATCTAGAAACCTTATGCAAAACAGCTTAAAAAGTTGAAAACCATTAGCCTTCTTCTTATCTAGTTAAACTAAAAGAAATCATCATTTTTCACATAATCAAATATCTTATTTACACATTCACATAAAATGTCAGATGCAGATTAAATAAACATAACCCTTCAAACCTTTGTTTTTTTCTTCCTTTAACCCAATAATTTTTTCAGGACCAAATTTTCCATTCAGCAGCTAACTACTGTGAACTGTTCCTATCGTGAACTGGTGAAGTTTCCAGCTGGAGGGGTGCTTGATGGAACACATGGACATTTCAGGGGTCACAGCAGCCACCGAATGGGAAATTCAGCCGAAATTTTGGTCCTGCAGTGCATCTAGGGTTGAACAGCATAAAATGCAGCAACAGGAACCAACTGACAGAGTAATGATTAAAAATATATATATAGATATATAAAAATCTATATATGAGAAAAAATCACTAACAACATGTGTGGTGTCTCGAAGGCCTTTCCACGTCTCGAAGTTCATGGCAATGCCTGACCGCCTCCACTGATCATATCGAGCCCTGAGTGCTGGATCTGCCAGTGTGTCTTTGGCCCTCTGCAGTTTCTCAAAGCGGGCAGCTGCCAGTCAGAAGAAGGCAATAGTCAGCAGGTGGTCACTCCTTGGCACTTGATACACCTATATCTCACATGACACATGTTGGTAATGTTGATAAAACAAAGAATCTATAAGTTCAAAGACAACTTCCCCACCTGTGGATTTTTCTGCTTAACCCAATGTCTTCTTTGCCATAGACTTCCATGTCAAGAATATGAATATATTACTTGTTGTGGCTAACAGTTTTCATCAACTGTGTAAGGCAAAAAAAAAAAGAGAAAAAAGTCCTGGTCACAGTAACCTGACTCCTTTTCTTGCAGACCCTTTTTTTTTAAAATCATGCCGAGGAGGGGTGGAGGGGGAGGAGTGAAGGAGGAGGGGGGGAGGGGAATGGGGGGAGGGGGAGGGGTGTGTGGGGAAGGGCAAGGGGGGAGAAGGAGGGGAAGGGAGGGGGGAGAAATCAATAGTAATCAACAAATCGAGTGCTGTCCCATCATTCCTGCCCTACAAACACTTGGGGAATCCACTAATAAAAATTTTTAAAGTGTTTTTCAGCAAGAGAAAAATAATGATTTATAGTCAATCTAGTCTTTTCTATTAAAAATTAAAAAGTTAAAAAGTTAAGGCTAACCTACAGACCCTTCCCCCCCCCCCCTATGTTACTGTAACCACAACAATTTTTTCTTTTGGTCTAATGAAATTTTTTAAAGTAAAACTGAAGGCATGTAAAGAATAAAATATAATCTAACAGTCTTATACTTGATGTAAGAACATTACAGTGAGTGTAACAAATGGCTGGAACAGCTCCATTCCCCCTCATCAGCTGGGACCCCTGACTGCTGGGCTTTCAGGGTCTGCTCCAGTACTCAGCCAGGGACTGCCCCAAGCAGCCAAAGAGGCTACCAGGGGGCACAGGGACAGGGACAGATCATTATAACTTGACCTTGCATTTAATGCACACTGATAGATCCAGCCCAACTCACCCAAAGCAACAACTTGGTTGGCAAATCTCATATCCAACCCATAAGAAATATCTCCACATTCATCTCCCAAGTGAAAAAATCAACACCTAGCACTCTCTCACCATTTCTTCTCATTAAGTTCATCACTTTTAATTGGACTAGATGGTAACTACCTGTCAGACTCACTGGCTGTATCCCATAACTGGCCAATTACTAGAAATAACTAGGATGCAATGACTGTTGGGATGTAACACTGTATTGTTCAGATGGTGTGGAGTGACAACATTCTACAATCTAATGTGCAATGGATGAGACAAAATGGGAACCAGGACAAACTTATCATGTTGAAACTTGAATGTAAATCCATGATGCCAATGAATGCAAGGTGAAATGCAAGCTGTCACCTGCAGTTGGATCATCAGGATGCTTGTCAGGGTGGCATGACAGCACTCGGGCCTTGTATTCTGTAAGGATCTGCTCAGTCTGTAGGCCAAGAGATTTAACAAACATTACCGGAGCAGACCATTCAATTGCACAACACACACAGACACACACACACACACACACACACACACACACACACACACACACACACACACACACACACACATTCTAGCTCCCATTCAAGACCTGAAGAACATTTGACATTCTTGATAAAAGACATTCAGTGGTGATGCTAGACTCAATCTATGATATACAACCTTATGATAAAATAGGATCAATCTCAAGTTTCACTAAGTGAATGGGTTACTAAACACTTTCTTCCAAGGCTGTGCTGTCACTAACTGAACTTTCATGTTTCAGTGCTTTTATTGGGATCAAGTGTTAGACAAACAAGTGCAGCACAATCAGGTGACAAGAGGTTTCAGCCTATCACTCAGCCGCCGACTTCATTGGCT
The DNA here is from genome assembly GCA_034096865.1 of Theodoxus fluviatilis. Lineage (NCBI taxonomy): Eukaryota > Metazoa > Mollusca > Gastropoda > Cycloneritida > Neritidae > Theodoxus > Theodoxus fluviatilis. Next base: position 64,028 of record JAWQFJ010000548.1, read on the forward strand.
ATACAACATGCAGCACTTGTATCTGGGTCACAGCACCCTCTTCCTAATTCTGCCCTCCAAAACAAAAACAAAACAAAAATACAACTCCAAGTCACTGTATCACTAGTGAGGAGATATTCTATGCCTTTCATTATTTCATTACTAAGCCTAAGGCAGGGAATAAGAGAGCTCTGGACATCGCATGATCGCGTTCAGAACGTCAGTAACTCAGACTCAGTTCAGTTGTGAAATCGGAGTAGCAAAGCAGCACATCGAGCACACATATACAGCCTGAAATCTCACATTTGACAATTCATCACATCCTAGAATTTTGTAATAGTCGTCGTCTGCATTGCGCTCGAAGGACAAAATGGAGTCCATGCTTCTACGCAGTGTTCTCCCCCAACCCCCACCCCCCTACGCCATGTCACTACCGGCCATCACTTTCTCTGACCGATATATAATACCCGGTCATGCGCAGTGCAGTCACTGCGATGCTAGTCTGTGGCTGAGAACGAGGCTAATAGGACGTTTTCTATGTAGCTGTCAGAAATGGACTCGAAGCGTAAAAAGATTGAATCTTCCAGCGAAGATACCCCGCCATCAGGTAAATAAGGTCTTTTCCTATGCGAATAACTCGGTGTTTTTCCTTTTTAATCAAGAATATTGTATGATTTGATGAAAAAATGTATTGCCAAAAATTTTCAAGATGGCGGCCTCTCCCTCGGGCAGAGTTACATCCTCCTCAGGCGATACCTGAACGGGCACTTGCGAGGCGCGTGAACCATTTGAGCCCACTGATGATCAAGTTGTGCATGTTGTTTTCATTCCTATGCATCTTTTGATCGAGCATTACTTTTTTTTGCTCTAAAGCACGGCACAGTCTGTTTTTCAGAGCCTGTTTACCTGTTTTCTATCGATGTAGAATTTAGTTGCCTCCCTTAGATTGTTTTGACAGGAACTTTTCCGTACGGTCTTCGTCGTGACCACGTGCAGATCAGAGCGGGAAGCTTGGCTATCCATCGGATCATGGGTGCCTTAGTTCGTTCGTTTGTTGCATGCATTTGAGTGTCTAATAGTTTATTGTTTTTAAGTTCGTACAACAAATTTCGATGGTTAACAAGTTAAACAGACTTTGAATCGATGGCCATGATCATAATTATGATCATTAAGTGCAGCGAGTCCGTCGGTGACCGTTTGATGTTCCCTGATGTTCATTGAAGCCCGACGCAGTGTCATGTGCAGTTAACATTTTTCAACTACATGCTTAGAGTAAGTAGCTTTACCGAAAATGTTTGCTCTTTTTCTGTGATGTAAATTGGCACACATTAAGTGATATAGCCTATACGGCTATAGGGGAAAGCGGGGCATTAATGACCACCTTTTGTGAGTTTTCTAAATAAGATAAAGAACATTATACTTCAGATGAATGTAGCATGCCTATGTGCATCCCATCACTTAATATATGTTTATTGACTACAATGTCCTGGGGTGGAGCAAGGGGCGGGGAGTTTTGTTCAGGAATCAGTATTACCCCTACTTTCACAGCATTAGTGACCACCCTGTGGGGCATTAATGACCACTTGGAGTAGCAGAGAAAAAAGAATACATGCACTTCTGAATTAAATGAAATAAAAAGCAAAATTAGTTCATTCAATTTCATGTCAGCAACGACAAGCCATATACATGTCTGACCAAGTGCCAGCCAACCCAAAACTGAATGTGACTAAAGCCAGAGGCACCGAGAAAAACGAAGTTGCAGAACATGACTTGGGAGAAAATCAAATAACATAAACGAAGACCTAAAATGTTATAACTACTACAACAACAACAAATAAAATGCATTTAACCAACACACACACACACACACACATGCACACACACAAATTGGGCTGGTCAGGTTACCATTAGCTCAACTTTATTTCTTTGTGTGTGTGTGTGTGTGTGTGTGTGTGTGTGTGTGTGTGTGTTTGCAGACCCTAAACTTGTTTAGATCATGCATATAAAAGGAGGAAAGAAAATAATTTTTTTAACTGTACACAATGAACTGTGTGCTGATCCATCCTCCCTGCCCTATGAGCACTCAGGAAATCCTCTATTGAAGTTAAAACAAGCAGTTTTCAGTGAGAGAAAGTTTTTAATATCTGTTTAATCTGGTCTCATCTGGGTGTGTGTGTGTGTGTGTGTGTGTGTGTGTGTGTGTGTGTGTGTATTCAGGCAGACCTACCCACCCTACTTTTGGCGGCCATGTTACTTTAACCACAATTTTCAGGCTAATGTGTTGAGGAAAGGTTCATAATTAGACAGGTGAATTGGCTAGACAACAAATGCATATATCTTGACTGAGATTACTCTAATCGGGGGTAGGAAATTGATTGTTTTTTAATATTTAACATCAATCAAGGCAACCTGAAACAGTCATAATGAAAATATATATATATATGTATGACCTACTATTAAAGCTTGATTTGGTTTTTGTTGAGATGCACTTTTAACCAATCTGATAAAACCATCACAAAATACAGTTGGAGATTTAACAAGCAATATATAGATAAACGAACAAATTGGCCTTGTATCGAAAGAGTGTCTACTTGGATATATCAAGGATGTAACAAAATCATGCAAGTAGCTTTGGAATGTAGCAGGAATGAATAATATATTTGAACATGGTCCATAATCTTCCATTATGACAATCTGAGTGAATGGCATGATCTAGCTTTTAGCCTACCCTGACCCATGTGCAGGCATCTGGGAAATGAATTGCATATGACTAGACCATTTGCCTTTTTAGGGCTGCTGCTGCTGTAGTTTAAACTAGGGTTGAAAATTCCTTAGCTGAAAGTGTTATAGTAGTTGTTACTGATGTTGTTGTTAACTGCTCATATTTAAGATGTTTCAAGTGGATGCCATCATGGGATGTTGCAGATGATGAGCAGTTAAAGAAGCGGATACGGCCAGATGAGGACTGCCATGCCTGGTCACACTATGATTGTAAGTTACTGTTCTAGATATTAGAGTACATGTAATGTTTCATTGCTCATCCCATGATGTGTTTTGACCCTTACCCCGACATCATAACTGAGACGGCATTTCAAGTACGAGACACCTACCCTTTCCTTCTGCCCATGACCTTCGAACTGTTCTACACAACATGGCAACACCTATACCAGAAGCACTCACAATTGAACAAAGAACACATCCATGACATTGTTTGGAGAAAATGTCAATGCTGAATTTGTTGGGGTAATTTTAAGAAAACATAGTTCACATCCTCCCCCATAACTAGCAGCATGTGTAGCAACTACCAGGGTAATGGTTGAGTTGTCTAATGCTATCCCCACTATATTTCCTAGTAAAGTTAAAGAAGAAATAATTACTATATTCGTGCACTGTAAAAGTTATGGCTCTGAGAAGTTGTTTTGAAAGATTTTTTTTAAACCCCACCAAAAACCCCACCAGAATACAGAATGCTTTATTGTTTCAAGCTGGAGGTAATTTATTTGTTGGAGTTCCTAGAAGAAATAATAAAGGGTGAATTAGTATAGTACAGAACCCATGGTAAATCTCTTAAACACTTGCTCTTTCTCACATTCTTCTTTGCCTCTTATGTGAGTACACATAATTTTATATACAGATTTTATGGATACATGCACACACACACATAAGTATGTACGAAAATTGATAAATTTATATGTACACACACATGCATGTGCACGCATGCACGCACTCACACTCACACTCACACACAGCCCATAAAGAATTTATTTAGTTGAGCAAAACATTCTTCTCTGCAGTTGTGGCGGTGTACTTGGCTAAGATGTCACTAAAATGTATCCAACAATCCATCTGTACTTCTGTCTATTCATCCTTCCATCCAGTCAGTGAATTTGTTGTTGTTGTTGTTGTTATCCATTCTTGTAGTCTGCTGTTCTCTTGAAGAGAAGAGTTATTTGCTCAATCCATAGTAAGTGCCTTCAGCTTTCCTGTGGACATCATTTGTGTTTTGTACACACACTTGTTATATCATGCTGTGACAGTGATTGTTAGTTTTGTCATTGTGTAAACATAGGTTCTTTACAGAGAAGGATGTTCGTATTCTCATGTTAGCGTTTGTATTTCAAGCTGATGAAGTGGAGCATTCGCAGTCGATGGAGGCGCAGGACAGTCCACCATCCACCGCCAGCGAGTGCTCCCCTGGCCATGCTGGCTACTACAGTTACTCACCTGGCAGTCAGGTAAGAGGAGTTGCTAATGGGCTTCATTATGGTCAGCAGTTGGTTTTTGTCTCTTTGGAACTTGAGAAGGGGCGAGTTATTGTGGAGCTGGGTGGTACATGAGAGAACATAATAGAGTCCTCCAAGCTTAGGATGTGTGTGAATGTGATTCATTCATTCATAGCTACTTTTGGTGAGTGGTCTCTTCAATTCAGCTTAAATACCAATGGAAATGTCAGAGGGATGCCAAGCAAAGTTTTTTCCCCCATTGAAAATTACAACCATGTTGTGAACTTGATGGATACTAGATTAAATTGGACATGAATTATGTTTTATGCATATCTTTGCAATAAAGTTTTTAGGGACAGCCTAGATCAGCCATGGCATGGAATATGTATTTTTTCAGTCCATTGTGATTTTTACTACAATGTAATTTTCGTTGCCCACATTTGAGAATGAGATGTTGGACTTGTCTGATTGCCAGGTAGCCTAAAGGAGCAATGTGCTTGTCTGTTAATTGTTATATTTTCTCCCATTTTTCCCAACCTACAATTCCTCGACATGTTTAATCCAGGAGAAACTGCCAACATGATATAATATGACTGAGGTATATTTTTTGCTCACCAGGTTTCTGTGGGTGGGGATGAGAGTCACGATGGCTCTACAGACTCAAATGAATCCCTGGAGGGCCACGCCATCTACCCTGTACGCCCGTCATCAGGTAGGCATCTAGAAGCATGCCCAGCCAGCTAGAGGGACATATGAGGCTCTACGTGTGGAATGCCACTTATTCATACTGACTGCAACAGACAGGAGCTATTGAGGTTAGCTGTGTATGCTGAGAAGCCCAAGTGGGCAACCACTGCTGTTAAGGGGGGACATGGCGTACAAAAACGTATTAATAGAAAATAAATCATAACTCAGCAAATATGAAAGCTATACTAATGAAATTTTATACAGAATACAAACACACTGGAAGGTATATTTAAACAAAATCTTATTGCTGAAGACTTAGTTGTTCTTGTGTTATAGCAAAATAACTGAAAAATAAACATACCAATTTTCTCCCCTCCGTGAAATTTTAATTAGTAACCTTTTTATGATCAACAATGATTGTAAACAAAGAAGAAGGTCTATATTATTCAATAAGATATAATAAGTGGATTACTAACATTTCTAAATAATTTTAGTGAAATTTAGAACAAGTAACCAAAAAATGTGCTCCGGGCATAACATAATTAAATTTTTACAAAAATTAAGCAAATTCAGCTACACCTTTCTGATTGGTCTTATTGAATGCAATATTTATTCATAAATATACACACACAATTTCAGAAAGCTATCTCAATCCTAAGTGACTTTATTTTTGGGGAGAAAATCACTACCGTAGAAATAAAA
>JAWQFJ010000548.1:69628-95882 GCA_034096865.1 Theodoxus fluviatilis
CACACACACAAATTGGGCTGGTCAGGTTACCATTAGCTCAACTTTATTTCTTTGTGTGTGTGTGTGTGTGTGTGTGTGTGTGTGTGTGTGTGTGTGTTTGCAGACCCTAAACTTGTTTAGATCATGCATATAAAAGGAGGAAAGAAAATAATTTTTTTAACTGTACACAATGAACTGTGTGCTGATCCATCCTCCCTGCCCTATGAGCACTCAGGAAATCCTCTATTGAAGTTAAAACAAGCAGTTTTCAGTGAGAGAAAGTTTTTAATATCTGTTTAATCTGGTCTCATCTGGGTGTGTGTGTGTGTGTGTGTGTGTGTGTGTGTGTGTGTGTGTGTATTCAGGCAGACCTACCCACCCTACTTTTGGCGGCCATGTTACTTTAACCACAATTTTCAGGCTAATGTGTTGAGGAAAGGTTCATAATTAGACAGGTGAATTGGCTAGACAACAAATGCATATATCTTGACTGAGATTACTCTAATCGGGAGTAGGAAATTGATTGTTTTTTAATATTAACATCAATCAAGGCAACCTGAAACAGTCATAATGAAATATATATATATATATGTATCATGACCTACTATTAAAGCTTGATTGGGTTTTTGTTGAGATGCACTTTTAACCAATCTGATAGAACCATCACAAAATACAGTTGGAGATTTAACAAGCAATATATAGATAAACGAACAAATTGGCCTTGTATCGGTAGAGTGTCTACTTGGATATATCAAGGATGTAGCAAAATCATGCAAGTAGCTTTGGAATGTAGCAGGAATGAATAATATATTTGAACATGGTCCATAATCTTCCATTATGACAATCTGAGTGAATGGCATGATCTAGCTAGTTTTAGCCTACCCTGACCCATGTGCAGGCATCTGGGAAATGAATTGCATATGACTAGACCATTTGCCTTTTTAGGGCTGCTGCTGCTGTAGTTTAAACTAGGGTTGAAAATTCCTTAGCTGAAAGTGTTATAGTAGTTGTTACTGATGTTGTTGTTAACTGCTCATATTTAAGATGTTTCAAGTGGATGCCATCATGGGATGTTGCAGATGATGAGCAGTTAAAGAAGCGGATACGGCCAGATGAGGACTGCCATGCCTGGTCACACTATGATTGTAAGTTACTGTTCTAGATATTAGAGTACATGTAATGTTTCATTGCTCATCCCATGATGTGTTTTGACCCTTACCCCGACATCATAACTGAGACGGCATTTCAAGTACGAGACACCTACCCTTTCCTTCTGCCCATGACCTTCGAACTGTTCTACACAACATGGCAACACCTATACCAGAAGCACTCACAATTGAACAAAGAACACATCCATGACATTGTTTGGAGAAAATGTCAATGCTGAATTTGTTGGGGTAATTTTAAGAAAACATAGTTCACATCCTCCCCCATAACTAGCAGCATGTGTAGCAACTACCAGGGTAATGGTTGAGTTGTCTAATGCTATCCCCACTATATTTCCTAGTAAAGTTAAAGAAGAAATAATTACTATATTCGTGCACTGTAAAAGTTATGGCTCTGAGAAGTTGTTTTGAAAGATTTTTTTTAAACCCCACCAAAAACCCCACCAGAATACAGAATGCTTTATTGTTTCAAGCTGGAGGTAATTTATTTGTTGGAGTTCCTAGAAGAAATAATAAAGGGTGAATTAGTATAGTACAGAACCCATGGTAAATCTCTTAAACACTTGCTCTTTCTCACATTCTTCTTTGCCTCTTATGTGAGTACACATAATTTTATATACAGATTTTATGGATACATGCACACACACACATAAGTATGTACGAAAATTGATAAATTTATATGTACACACACATGCATGTGCACGCATGCACGCACTCACACTCACACTCACACACAGCCCATAAAGAATTTATTTAGTTGAGCAAAACATTCTTCTCTGCAGTTGTGGCGGTGTACTTGGCTAAGATGTCACTAAAATGTATCCAACAATCCATCTGTACTTCTGTCTATTCATCCTTCCATCCAGTCAGTGAATTTGTTGTTGTTGTTGTTGTTATCCATTCTTGTAGTCTGCTGTTCTCTTGAAGAGAAGAGTTATTTGCTCAATCCATAGTAAGTGCCTTCAGCTTTCCTGTGGACATCATTTGTGTTTTGTACACACACTTGTTATATCATGCTGTGACAGTGATTGTTAGTTTTGTCATTGTGTAAACATAGGTTCTTTACAGAGAAGGATGTTCGTATTCTCATGTTAGCGTTTGTATTTCAAGCTGATGAAGTGGAGCATTCGCAGTCGATGGAGGCGCAGGACAGTCCACCATCCACCGCCAGCGAGTGCTCCCCTGGCCATGCTGGCTACTACAGTTACTCACCTGGCAGTCAGGTAAGAGGAGTTGCTAATGGGCTTCATTATGGTCAGCAGTTGGTTTTTGTCTCTTTGGAACTTGAGAAGGGGCGAGTTATTGTGGAGCTGGGTGGTACATGAGAGAACATAATAGAGTCCTCCAAGCTTAGGATGTGTGTGAATGTGATTCATTCATTCATAGCTACTTTTGGTGAGTGGTCTCTTCAATTCAGCTTAAATACCAATGGAAATGTCAGAGGGATGCCAAGCAAAGTTTTTTCCCCCATTGAAAATTACAACCATGTTGTGAACTTGATGGATACTAGATTAAATTGGACATGAATTATGTTTTATGCATATCTTTGCAATAAAGTTTTTAGGGACAGCCTAGATCAGCCATGGCATGGAATATGTATTTTTTCAGTCCATTGTGATTTTTACTACAATGTAATTTTCGTTGCCCACATTTGAGAATGAGATGTTGGACTTGTCTGATTGCCAGGTAGCCTAAAAGAGCATTGTGCTTGTCTGTTAATTGTTATATTTTTCTCCCATTTTTCCCAACCTACAATTCCTCGACATGTTTAATCCAGGAGAAACTGCCAACATGATATAATATGACTGAGGTATATTTTTTGCTCACCAGGTTTCTGTGGGTGGGGATGAGAGTCACGATGGCTCTACAGACTCAAATGAATCCCTGGAGGGCCACGCCATCTACCCTGTACGCCCGTCATCAGGTAGGCATCTAGAAGCATGCCCAGCCAGCTAGAGGGACATATGAGGCTCTACGTGTGGAATGCCACTTATTCATACTGACTGCAACAGACAGGAGCTATTGAGGTTAGCTGTGTATGCTGAGAAGCCCAAGTGGGCAACCACTGCTGTTAAGGGGGGACATGGCGTACAAAAACGTATTAATAGAAAATAAATCATAACTCAGCAAATATGAAAGCTATACTAATGAAATTTTATACAGAATACAAACACACTGGAAGGTATATTTAAACAAAATCTTATTGCTGAAGACTTAGTTGTTCTTGTGTTATAGCAAAATAACTGAAAAATAAACATACCAATTTTCTCCCCTCCGTGAAATTTTAATTAGTAACCTTTTTATGATCAACAATGATTGTAAACAAAGAAGAAGGTCTATATTATTCAATAAGATATAATAAGTGGATTACTAACATTTCTAAATAATTTTAGTGAAATTTAGAACAAGTAACCAAAAAATGTGCTCCGGGCATAACATAATTAAATTTTTACAAAAATTAAGCAAATTCAGCTACACCTTTCTGATTGGTCTTATTGAATGCAATATTTATTCATAAATATACACACACAATTTCAGAAAGCTATCTCAATCCTAAGTGACTTTATTTTTGGGGAGAAAATCACTACCGTAGAAATAAAAACCACATTATGAGAAAATTGACTTTAAAGTTTGAGAAAGATTAAACGTTAACTACAACTGAACCATAACAGATACAATTTAATAACATAACTCATTGAATGTGTCGTTTATTTGTTATCATTGTAGCAAACTTTCAACTTATTATCTTAATTCAAAATATCAGGATAATTAGGTGAAAAGCATCACCTGTAGCAAAACATTCCCGTTTTCTGTAAGAATCGCGTAATCACGGCAACTTCCGCCGTGATGACAGCTTCGTTCAGTGCCGTGTCTGTAGATGAGAACGCGATCGCTGTTGTATCACAACCTCCAGAGGCTGTTGACACGACTTAATTTCTTTTCTGGGCTTGCTTTTTCCGTCCATTTCTGCATCTTCCGTGGAATTGTCTCGATCGAGATAGCGCGAACTTTCGCGCGCTGTAAGCACACTTCGGAAAGAACCGATGTTTGCTTCGGCGGCCGACGTTCAGGCCGGAAACAGCCGAAGTACGGTTCGGCCGTTTCCGCCTACCACTTCCGCCAGTCGAAGTACGGTTCGGCCGTTTCCGCCAGCCACTTCCGCCTGATCACGCTGTGATCACGCACACAAGCGGCCAATCAGAGCCTAGCTGAGAGACAGGCCGTTATTTCGAAGCTTTCCATTGGTTTGCACTGGCCTCCGATTTGTACTTCGTGTGCCTTCGGTAATTATTCTTCGGTACCGGAAACAGTTGCAACGTAAAGCCGGGAAATGAAGCTTCGATGCGGTACCAAACATGTGGCGTTCTTTGGAAGGAAGATGCTGAAACTAAGCTTTCAAATCTGTGCATTTTGGCTTCCTGGTTAGTACTTTTTTTTAATCTAGCGGTGGGTACCTTACAAAACAAATTGGTTTAAAATACTTTGAAACCTAAGCCAGCAAAATCGATCGCACACACGTGTAGCGGAGATGTTGTAGATTCCAAATCCGCGCTTAACACGAAACTCAATTTCTGAAAATTTTTCATGAAATTCTGCAGGCCGTGTCCCCCCTTAACAGATTCAAATGAATAAGCTTGTTTTCTAAGGTATGCCTGTAAGTAGGTGTTTGAGAATATAATGGCAGTGCAGCACTGTGATGTACAATTTATATCCAGCACTCGATGGCTGATAGGTTGAAGTTATAGCTGGAGAGAGGAGAGCTGCAATGGTATCACATCACTGCTTGTGTGCAGACTTAGTTATGGTATTGATAACTTCCCTAGTGAGAAATGCATTATTTTGACACCACTATGTGAAAGCTGTTCAAACACCTGGTGTGCTCCCCGAAAAGCAGCAGTTAAGACTTCTCATGCCATAGAGATGGAAACTTTTACCCTTTTTCTTTCTGCCTTTCTTCCAGCCTGCCAGCTTGTCTTTCAGTCCCTCTGTCTTTCTGTTTCTGTCTTCCCCCCCTCCCCTCTCTCTCTCTCTCTCTCTCTCTCTCTCTCTCTCTCTCTCTCTCTCTCTCTCTCTCTCTCTCTCTTCTGTTTCTCTCTCTCTCTCTCTCTCTCTCTCTCTCTCTCTCTCTCTCTCTCTCTCTCTCTCTCTCTCCCTGTTTCTCTCTGTGTGTTTCTCTCTCTCTCTGTCTCTCTCTCTCTCTGTTTCTCTCTCTCTCTCTCTCTCTCTCTCTCTCTCTCTCTCTCTCTCTCTCTGTTTCTCTCTCTATCTCTCTCTCTCTCTCTCTCTCTCTCTCTCTCTCTCTCTCTCTCTCTCTTCTCTCTCTCTCTCTCTCTCTCTCTCTCTCTCTCTCTCTCTCTCTCTCTCTCTCTCTCTCTCTCTCTCTCTCTCTCTCTCTGTCTGTCCGTCTGTCTGTCTCTCTCTCTCCTTCAGTGTTATGCCTTTTTACACTTGTTACAGAAGATAGCTGATGCAAGTTTAATGCCCTGTATATTTTGATTCATTTCAGAACTGCTGAGCAAGCTGAACATGACTTGGGAGGAATTCCTGCGCACTTTTTTCCAATCAGATGAAATAGATCATGTATATTGGAGGCCACGTTCCCCCCGACCAAAGTTGCCACACATTAATCAATTAGCTGATGCTATTCACCTTCTGAAGACCTGCAGAAATATTCTAATTGTGACAGGAGCAGGGGTAAGTTGCTGTGAAACTATTTTCATTTTTGACTCACATTTGAAGCAAAAGTGAGTCTATGTACTCACCCGTTTCATCCGTCCGGGCGTCCGAAAACTTTAACGGTGGATTTTTCTCGGAGACTATTAAGTCTATCAATACCAAATGTGGCATGATGGTGTGGATGATGACAATGCCTCAAAAAACATACATAGTGACGACCTTGCTTCAAGGTCAAGGTGGCAGGGGCCACAAATGTTATCTAAAAACAGCCATTTTTAACATTTTCTCAATTTTCTCTGAAGTTTTTGAGATTGGATACCTCACCTATATATGGTATATAGGGCAAAGTAAGCCCTATCTTTTGATACCAGTTTGGTTGACCTTGCTTCAAGGTCAAGGTCACAGGAGCTCTTCAAAGTTGGATTGTATACATATTTTGAAGTGACCTTGACCCTGAACTATGGAAGATAACTGTTTCAAACTTAATAATTATGTGGGGCACATGTTATACTTTCATCATGAGACACATTTGGTCACATATCCTCAAGGTCAAGGTCACTCTGACTCTTATGAAATGTGACCAAAATGGGGTAGTGAACCACTAAAAGTGACCATATCTCATGGTAGAAAGTGCCAATAATCACCATTGTGCTTCCTATGTCTTGAATTAGCAGCGTTGTGTTGCATGACCTTGGATGACCTTGACCTTGGGTCAAGGCCAAATGTATTTTGGTAGGAAAAATGTGTAAAGCATTTCTTAGTGTATGATGACATTGCTAGGTTTAGTTGTTTGACCTTGACCTTGAAGGTCATCTGAAGGTCAAGGTCATGTAAAGGTCAAGGTCAAGCATGTGAGTCGTATGGGCTTTGCCCTTCTTGTTTTGAAATAGAAATGAAGAGCACTAAGAACAGTAGTGTCTGTGTCTCTAGTACAATACTCTGGTGGGTCACTTTTCACCTGCTGTTTAAGTAATATTTCAATAGAGTGGCCACGTTTCGTTGGCACCTGAATTTAGTCTGGAGATGTGCCTCACTGTATTTGAACCTTTACCCAGTGTTTCATGGATATTGCCTGCCCTCCAGTGTATGTACTGTTTGTATGAAATGACTACACTTAGCATTCTCTTTTTGTTGTACAGGTGTCTGTTTCCTGCGGAATACCAGACTTCAGGTCTGAAAATGGGATCTATGCCAGACTGCGAAATGACTTCCCTGATCTACCAAATGCAACCAGCATGTTTGATCTGAAATACTTTGTGCAGAATCCCCGTCCATTCTTCAAATTTGCTCAGGTAAATTTTAAGGCTCTTATCATGAACAGTTCCGGAGATAATGAGGTTTCAATCTGATGGCGAAAATTTGGGAGGTTGTCCTTGTACTAAACTACCATTTTCAGCCTGGAAAAACTTAATGAACAAGAGGGATTATGGAGCTAGTCTCAAGGGAAAATGTGTTGTGTTAGCATATATTTCACATCTTTTTATATGATAGTATTATATTAACATTAGCCAAGAAAAAAATACAAACAGATGTTTTCTGGTTGCCATGGTTACAGAAAAAACAAGATGGCCGCCAGTGAAAACAACCCAACTTGTAACAATGATATCTCTAATTCTGTCCAACACTGAACAATGAAATTTGCACCATTTCATTTGGACTGCAAAAGCATATGCAATCAACCTAAAATTCTAAGTTGTTTGATAAATAAGAAATTCATTATATTTTTGTGCTTTTATTACTGTTTTCCCGCCGTAATTAGAGCTCAAAAACCATCAAAAAACTAATCTATGGATCACCAGATCACTTTGAGACTGGTTAGTTGCATAAAACAAACTGAAAATAGCAAGTGTGGAAAGTTTCTACTTGCTATATGTAAATATGTAGTCAGGGCAGTTGACACAAGGTTTAAAAAACATAGTTTTGAGAAAAACGCAAATAAAGGAAATAGTTACCAGTCCCACCTTCTGATATGGGGCTACATGGCAATTTTCAAGTTTTCTGGAGTCCCACACACCAGCACTTTGCTGTACACCTCATGCACAATGAAATCCACCCTTTTGGTAGTGATCACCCCCCTCTTTTCCCCTGTACCAATCCTCTTTTCCCTTTCTTCGTGCATGTAGGACTTTCCGTCTTTGCTTCCTGAGGCTGCTGCATGCCTTCTAGACACCTCTACTTTCTTTACTGTCAGAACTGCAAATGTCAAGAACTTTCCCTGCAGCATTTGTCTCTTCTGGCATGTGGATGGCAGAAACCACACCATTTAGGGAGGAGTGTCCCCTCCCCTGCCATGTACCATCCACAGACACTGCAGTCTCCACAACATGTTGCTCAGTGTCAGCAGACAAATGAATTTCTTTGGCAGCTTCAGCCATACTACGCTGACAAAGTGCAGAAGCTGATACTTTCAGAGCATTCACTTGATTCCTGTATGCTGCATTGGTCATAGCCTTTGGCATGTTCATAAATGCTGAGAAAGTTTTTATCTTTCCCTCCCCTGGCATTCTGTACATGACAACTCCTTCACGGACGAAAACAACACGTCCAAGTCTACAAATGCATAGCCATACTCACGATCACACAATGAGGTTGCTGCATCTTCACAAGAGGCAAGTTTCTGAGCAGATGCACTCCCGCAAACTTTATTGTTGCTATTTGCCTCGGCAATATTGTTGTCACTATGCCCAGCCCTGTCAGTAGCGACTAGTGTCAGTGTCACTACCCTGCGCAGACTCGCCACCGATACTTGGCAAGCCTGCTCCAGCTTGGATTCCGCCTCACCCCATCTCGGATAACTTCCTCTCACCACCACAGTCTTTCCCTACGAACTGATTCCCCATGAATCGCCTCTTTCTTCTCAGCACACTCACAAACTTCCTCTTAATCGTCATCTTGCACTCTGCGTTCAAATAGACTCGGCAGTTGCAGCGTTCACACAGCGCGCGAAAAGCGGAAGTTGACACCAGCCAAATGTCACTGTTAACTGTGCGCTGATTGGCTTATAAGACCCTTCAGCTCATTATAATACTCTGATCATCCAATGAAATTCATCCATAGAAAACTATAGGGATCGTTTCAAACATAAAACTGTGATGAAAATGGAGCAATTTGGTGAAAGAATTATGTTTCTATGATGAAAAATAGGGAAGTTATGAGTTACTGAATATTAATTAGGTCATCAGCTGATTTGACAGCACAAGAAATGTTTATACCATGCATAATAAATGACAATTTTCATCATTTTTCGCCAATTTGACAAGTTTATTGTTTACATTATTGCATAGCTGAGACTTTGTGGCGTCTAAAACTGGGGGTCCTCTCAAAACTCATAATTTTGAGAAAATCATAATTTTTCAAGGTAGCCTAAGAACTTAATGAACAAGAGGGATTATGTAGCCTATGTTTATTAACCCATTACGACCTACAGTGCGTGATGAAAAAGCCTCCCTAAAACCTGAGGGTTTTTCCGGGGAAAAAAGAAGTCGACGTCCTTTATTCAAAAAATTATTTCTTCTCTTCTACACATCCTAGAAACAAGATCTAAAAACTGCTAGAAAGGTAAATAAATAATCTACTCCACTACATCATGACTACAGCTCCTAGAGTGCAAAATTTTCCTGTAAAAAATTGGAAAGGTGACAAAAGTGAAAATTTTTCAAGAACACATAATTTTTTGGTTTCAAAATACACTTCAACTCAACTTATTCTCATTGAAACAGTAAAAACTTTACATAGTCTTGAAGCTGATTCATTTTTACATTTGCAATTAAAATTTCAAAAGAATCAGAGCAGTTGGCAAAATATTATGACAGATAATGTACACATATGTAAAATCTAAGAAATTTGTCCTTTCGGCATTTGAAAGATATTGCCAACAAAAAAGTATATAACGCAACTTATATTCAACATATCGACAAGATTCAAACACTGTTTGAAAGCGTTAAGTATGCAAAATATCAGGGTGCAATTAATGAAAATGCCATAGAATGTTTTTTCAGCTGCCAAAAAATCATGGAACAGACAACAACAAACAAATTCACTGTGTTTTCCTACACTGCTCTATTTATTCAAGAATACAACAACTTTTGATGAAAATGCAAAAGTGCATAGAGTCTCCAAGTAATGGAGATACATATGAAAATGTTTTAGGGTAAAACTAAAACAAAAAAAAAATCCTACAATTACTTACACTAGGGAAGTCAGCCGAGTCATTTTCATCTGAATCAAGCTTCCGCTCCTCTCGATCTACAGACCACAACACATCGGTCGAAGCACTGTGATTTCCTACACTGCTCTATTTATTCAAGAATACAACAGCTTTTGATTACTTGGAAATACATCTGAAAATGTTTTAAGGTAAAACAAAACAAAAAATCCTACAATTACTTACGCTAGGGAAGTCAGCCGAGTCATTTTCATCTGAATCAAGCTTCCGCTCCTCTCGATCTACAGACCACAACACATCAGTCGAAGCACTGCTTGCCCTCTACCTCCCATCACATCAATGTCAGTAAAGCCTTCGAATTCATATTCTGAGAGTCAGAATTGAAAAATAACTCCACAAGCGCTTCAACTTCTTCGTCAGTCGCCATACTGGCAAAGAAAAAAGTCCCGTTCACAAACGACGAAGAAGCAACTTCGTGAAAAAATTCTCAGAAAATTCGCGGCATGTTCTCTCGATCGGCAAAATGGCGGATCTCGATGCCACGTGATCACTGCACGAGACTGTGATATTTTTAAAACAGCATGACTCGGTGGCAGCTCTAGGCAAGTCAACAGAGCACGTCTCTATCGCTCGGCGCACTGATGCGCCGGCAGACGTCTGGGGAATATACGCTGTGGCGCATCAATGCGCCGGCGGCCTCCTAAAGGTTAAGCCAAAGGGGGAAGGGGGTGATCTCGCCACAGGGACAAATATGGGAGTCATAAGTGTGTCGATTCTGGAGTTCATCTGCTTTTTTGGTTGAGTCTGATATGCCTCTTGATTATGATTACAGGAGATATACCCTGGCCAGTACAGGCCCTCTCCCTGTCACTACTTCATCAAGACCATTCAAGACAAGGGAAAACTGCTGCGGAACTACACTCAGAACATTGACACTCTGGAACAGGTGGCGGGCATCACTCGCATTGTTCAGTGCCACGGTAATTGTACTGGATTTCTCTGCGTGTGTGTGCGTGTGCGTGCGTGTGTGTGTGCGTGTGTGTGTGTGTGTGTGCATATGTGTGCGTGTGTGTATGTATGTGTTTGTGTGTGTGTGCATGTGTTTGTGTGTGTGTGTGTGTGTGTGTGTATGCTAGCATGCATGCATGTTGTTGGTGGGTGTAAGTGTGTTTACTATGTGCACATGCTCATTCATGTGTAAGAGATGGACTTCGAGAAGAGAATGTATGGTTCTGAGACTCCCCTTGATGTAAATAACTTGTCAAAACACTACCTTAACTTTCACTAACGAGATGTGTCAGCATTGTAGAGCATGATGACCTCATGTGCCATTATCATGGCAGACTTTTCACTTCATGGTCTGATCATTCCTGTTTTCCAGGTTCATTTGCCACGGCTACCTGCCTCAGGTGTGGATACAATGTCAGATCTGATGCCATCAAGGATGCTATCTTCAGTCAGGTAAACACAGACTTGCACTTGTCCTGCATTTGAGAGAACCTCTGCTTTACACATCTCATTTGTAAACAGTGCACGAGTAGAAAGTGAAATGGGATGTCAAGAGATTCATTTTATTCTGTAGAATGGAATATGCTTTACATAAAAGCTTTTTGGGTCATGTACAGTGTTGTGATTCATGCATGGATAGTTATCACTAACTCAGGAGATGAAAAGTGTTTTGTTAATTTTTTACTCACATGCGAAGCAAAAGTGAGTCTATGTACTCACCCGTGTCGTCCGTCCTGGCGTCTGTAAAAAAACTTTAACGTTGGATTTTTCTCGGAGACTGTTAAGTTTATCAACAGGCAGGTTTCACAATCTGGTAGTGTTGAGAACATGGCTGAGAAAAGTCGGGAATTTTTGACAAACTGTACCAATTTTGACTTCTTTTTGTCAACCAAATGGAAAAAGCAGCTATTCTAAATTAAGAATTATACATGGTTTGTTCATCAATGTTGTTTTTGTTGACTTTTTGAGCGTGTGATTGGTGGTGAACGTTAGAATCCGGACAGACGCAATTTACTTCCTGGCCTGCAAATGCCTCGAGTCAATGTAATAAAAACAGAAGTCAGGACCTTTAACGTAATATCGGATGGTCAAGTCGTTTGAATAACGGTTCCACCTACATATCAATGTCACGAAACACGAAGGGGCGGGCTTAAGTTTGGTAGAAATCGAAGAAAAAGAAGAAAATAAGAAGTACCGGAAGCTGTCTGTCCGCTAAATCGCGCCACTCTGAGGATAAATAAATGGCTATTTTCTCCACCTAAAATGCCATTCTTGATTTTTGGGGGGGATGAAATCGATGTTTGGTGGTGTGTAGTTTTGATAAAAGCCGGCAAGCACACCACTTGAAGGTAAAATACGGCTCTGGAGTCTTTCTTACAGATTGCCGACTCGCTTCTGTCCGCGTGATCAACATTCGCAACTTCGCTTTTCTTGTGTATAATACATCTTTCCAAACCGAATGTGACGTTTTACACGCTCTACACAGGTTAGAATGGCGCCATAGAACATGCGGGATAGCTTAGTTCACGAAGTTTCGATCTCTTTGTTCTCGAGCCAAGGCGATTTCATCTGTCTGTCCGTAGTGTTCGCAACCCTAACGTTCGCAACCCTAAACTAAGCTTAAAATTGGGCTAGTCCACTGTTGCGGCACCCCTCTCGCTCAAGCTATTTTTAGAATGCCGTTGTCTCTCAACCGCTGCTCAGCAGTTTGGAATGCTCTCGCAGGGGGTGTTGGGTCAAGAGTACGCAGGTGCTGAGTACGCCGAT
Source organism: Theodoxus fluviatilis (assembly GCA_034096865.1). Taxonomy (NCBI): domain Eukaryota; kingdom Metazoa; phylum Mollusca; class Gastropoda; order Cycloneritida; family Neritidae; genus Theodoxus; species Theodoxus fluviatilis. The sequence goes on from JAWQFJ010000548.1 coordinate 82,391, forward strand.
TTCACTACCCTACCTCAAAACAGAGCATCGCAGAAACACGTTTCACCGTTTTTAGTGCCTTTTGGTCGAGTTTTGCTGTATCTGTCAGCAATGTTCAACCACCACACGATCGACACAGCGACACACGCTAACAGATTTCCCTCTCTCTCTCTCTCTCTCTCTCTCTCTCTCTCTCTCTCTCTCTCTCTCTCTCTCTCTCTCTCTCTCTCTCCCCCTCCCCCCTTCTCTCTCTCTCCTTCCCTCTCTCTCTCTCTCTCTCCCTCCCTCCCTCCCTCTCTCTCTCTCTCTCTCTCTCTCTCTCTCTCTCTCTCTCTCTCTTCTCTCTCTCTCTCTCTCTCTCTCTCTCTCTCTCTCTCTCTCTCTCTCTCTCTCTCTCTCTCACTCACACACGCATGCACGCACACACACACTTTTGGTAAATTAGTTGTAGATGTTTGTTTTTTTAATTTACAATGCAAAAGTGTTGTGGAGACTCTCCAGACTTCATTTGTGTTAAACTCAAAACTTGATTTTTGATGATTTTTTTAGCAAAGGCTGTGTGCCCCCTTAAAGCTTGCATGTATGCATTTCTGATTGCTTTTCTATGGCCATAAGTTAGGTTGTACTGAAATTGAAGAAGTTTGGGATTGTTTTCCTTGAAGCAAGTAACTGCGAGTTTGACCCCGTTTTTGAATTTGGGGGGGGGGGGTTCGTTTGAGTCCACCCATGTCATTGTGATTGAGTCAAATATCTATCTGTTGTGTGGATATGATTTATAGATGTTTGGTTTTCAATTTTAGAATGATTTCTTTATCTAGTGATGACTCCTGAGGTATACAGGAAACGGTAAAGACAGAAATATTCTAAATTTAGCCAAAGATTATAGGTTACACAAAGATAGTTCATTAGCTCATTGTCGTGAGGGTCGAGACACGTTGCGCCCCAAGCGGCTAGCACTATGGGAGATGCCTATAGTCCGTTTCAACATTGCACTGTATTTAGTCACATGATTATAGGATTTAGTGGAGACTTCGCACAAACATGGCGGAAAAACACAGGTTTGCGAGTGACCACTGCAGCGCTATTAACTGTAGCAACAACAGAAAGAAACGCCCAGAGCTTTCGTACTTCAGGTTTCCAAGAGACAAAGCAAGGTGGGTAATGTAAGGTTACTTTTTCCTATAACACCTTTTTAGGAAAGAACGGGTAACTATTTTTAAGCTGGGGCTGAAACCTATGCTAACCTATTTAAACAAGGGCAAAGATTTTTCCAAAGAATAGACCCTAAACACAGCAAAGTTATCTCCTGATGGAAGAAGATTAAAGCTAGTCCCTTAGCAACTCAGAACTATACAGGAGGTATAGCCGTATAACTGGAGACGGCTCCTAGTGAACACAGAACCACAAAACACATTCACACTAACTTTTCAGAAGTAAACAGAAAGAATTTCGTTCAAGTAAATTGTCACTAGAATTTTGGCCTAGCAACAGATGTGCGATGGACCTAATTCTAAAATTTCCGATAACGTCATCAACTACCAAGGTTGAAGAACGAGTGACGTCACTATTTGACCGATTTGAAGAAGAATAATTTTTAACACAGAGAGAACAGGGTCACCAAACGTTGCGATCACGTCGACCCGTGCACACGTGGTTCTGCGAGTGACCTGCATTTCGATTGTTAAAAAGTAGGAGCTTTCAATACCTTTTGATGCATTCAACATACAGCTTTGATAAATTAATGCTGTTCATGGTTTACATTTTCTTTGGATGGGGTTTCTAGTGTCCCCAAATTCAGCTTTTTCTGCACGAAGCGAGACTATGTCCACCATTTTAAATGTGCAATGTTGAAACGGACTATAGGCTCACGGACATGCGCAGAAGCATCTCCCATAGTGCTAGCCACTTGGGGCGCTGCAATTTCAGCTGCTTGTAACTTCAAAGAGCAAAAGCTCGGCATGAACTATCTTTGTGTAACCTACAATCTTTGATTTAGCGTCATTTATCTGTCAACCATCCTTCTGATCAATGTTGTCACTTTTATTGCAAGTTTACTACTTTTCTTAAGGTGTACATAGTGTATGTTAAAGATGATTGTCATTGGTTGCTTCCAAACAACATTTTGTAGCAGTTATGATGCACTGAAGTTGTAAAAGCATTTTTTGTGGTTTCAGGATATAGCGTCTTTGAACATCAATAACTTTGGAAATAAGTATGTTCATATACATTTTTTTACTGTTTTAGGTAGAAAAAAAGTTGAACTCTTTGTGCAAACTGTTTTTGGGCCCCTGGTTGACTTTTTATTTTTTATGAATGATTGGGTGTAGTGGGAAACTGCAGTATGCAATATCGTGAAACCTGCCAACACCCAATTTGGCATGATGGTGTATGATGACAAGGCATCAAAAAACATACATATTGACTTGACCTTGATTCAAGGTCAAGGTCGCAGGGGCCATAAATGTTATCTAAAAAACAGCCATTTTTCACATTTTCCCATTTTCCCAATTTTCTCTGAAGTTTTTGAGATTAGATACCTGACCTATATGTGGTGTATAGGGCAAAGTAATCCCTATCTTTTGATACCAGTTTGATTGACCTTGCTTCAAGGTTAAGGTCACAAGAGCTCTTTAAAGTTGGATTGTATACATATTTTGAAGTGACCTTGACCCTGAACTATGGAAGATAACTCTTCCAAACTTCATAACATTGTAGTACACATGTTATACTTTCATCATGAGACACATTTGGTCACATATCATCAAGGTCAAGGTCACTTTGACCCTTATGAAATGTGACCAAAATGGGGTAGTGAACCACTAAAAGTGACCATATCTCATGGTAGAAAGTGCCAATAAGCACCATTGTGCTTCCTATGTCTTGAATGAACAGCTTTGTGTTGCATGACCTTGGATGACCTTGGGTCAAGGTCACATGTATTTTGGTAGGGAAATGTGTAAAGCATTTCTTATTGTATGATGTCATTGCTAGGTTTAGTTGTTTGACCTTGAAGGTCACCTCAAGGTCATGTAAAGGTCAAGGTCACGTGAAGGTCAAGGTCATGTCAAGGTCATTCATGTGAGTCGTATGGGCTTTGCCCTTCTTGTTAGTTAAATGTTAACATTGTAGGCTATTTCCTCCACCCATACCACTTGCATTTCCATCCATTAACATTTTGTATGTTACTTGTGCTCATAAGCAATATACATTGAGAAATTCATGTTCTCAACTCGTCTTCTTTGTGATGTAATGCCTCTGGAGACAGTTCTGGCACATTTTGGTCTAGTTATGTGTGCAGTCCTGTGCAGTAAGGCCCCAATAGAAGAGTGTGTTGAAGGAGCACTGTCTAGAAGCAGCTGAGCATTCCTTGTGTGTCTTTGCAGACTGTCCCCCATTGTCCCCACTGCCCCAAGGAGGATAAAAAAGCCATCATGAAGCCTGACATCGTCTTCTTCCATGAGAAAATGCCTACTCTGTACCACAACAGCATCGACAAAGACAAAACGCAGTGTGATCTTCTCATTGTGATTGGGTCTTCCTTGAAGGTCAACCCAGTTGGCCTCATTCCACGTAAGTAGGAGTTTGTTGAAGTTTTTTTTTTTTTTACATTGATGAAAGAGGAGGAAGTAAACATTCAGAGGATAGTTATTTCCTTGCTAAATTTTAATCTGATTAAAATTAGTCATGGCACTCTTACTTTGTTTTAGATGAAGTAATTAATTATTTTCAGTTGATTGCTGAGTCGCATATTTCAAACACTTTCCAATATTTTTTTACACTTATTTACAGAGGAAGTTGACAAGACTGTTCCACAAATCCTCATCAACCGAGAACCCCTGAGGAGCCATGAGTTTGACATAGAGCTTTTGGGAGACTGTGACGTCATAACCACAGAGCTGCTTCGTCGCCTGGACTGGAAGTCAGCTATGCCCGATGCTGCTGAGCCCAGGCCCCTGACTGAGTTGGCCAGAGAGAGTTTGCCCCCTGAAGCCCATAGGTCCTCCAATGTATATCGTATTATACAGAAGATTTCCCAGTCGGCATCTCCTTCAAATGAGAGTGAGGAAGAGGAGCCCTTTGACATGACTAGGGCCCTTCATGATTTCTTCAGTGGTGTTGATAAAGAGGACTCCAGCGACGACACTTCCTCTGACTCCAGTGAAGATCCTAGCCATGAGGCTCCAGATGATGCTGAGGAGTCGTGCAAAGACTGTGTGATGAGGGGCTCCACCTGTGATGCCTGTAGACTGCTGCAGAGAGGGGAACCCTCTGCTCCTGTGCACCCGAGTGACTGCAGCCAGGAGAGCCATCCTGTGCCCCAGCCGCCCTCGGTCCACCAGGAGGGAGCTACGGGTGCAGCTTTCCCTGCAGACAGATACTCATTTTACCCCATCCAGGGGCGCTCTGGTCCCCACACTGGCGGACATGCTGGGCATGCTGGGTGCGCTGGCTGCCCACCATCTTCCACAAATGCTGTGTCCGATTCAAGAACTGAGTCTGGGGCATGTCTCCCACCTCTTCACCAGGAGTGCACCACAGACAGGGAAGATGAGTTCTATCAGTGCAAGAAGGGGCGGTCTGGGAAAGGGGTGAAGCAGAAGGTGAAGGGCCATTCAGCCCCACAGACTGATGGCAGCTGTCCTGAGTCACAGCCTAATCCTCAGACTGGGGTTTCTGGGCAACCTGGTGGACCCTCTACCTCGGGGGAGAGTCCTGCACAGGCAGGTGGGGAAACAGATCTCCAGAAGTCCACTGTTCCTGAATCATCAGGATCTGGTGCTGGAGGTGTGCTCTCCACCAGTGCCATGCCCGCTGATGGAGGAAGTGCCCCTCTGCCTGGCAGCTCCAGCGTGGGCCCCCTCCCCCGTCAAAGTCTTGGTTTTGACTTGGACCACAACTCTGGCCTTGACCCCACACCTAGGCAGGTTCCATCCCCCAGCCAGGACACATTTACCAGCTCTGCTAATGCCGACGCCGTAGAAGACCGGGCTGGGAAGATTCCCATATCAGAATTCCTTCCAGGTGAGTTCTATGTCACTGAATATCTCATTTTGAGAGGTGAGAGATGAGGAGATTGGGGGTGGGGGTGTGATGTATATGTTTGGATTGATGTATTTGTATCTCTGCAAGCTACTAAAAAAATTTCCATGCTGATTGTTATGGCTTCTGTTCCATTTGTCTGTCTGATATTTTCCTAATATTTGGCTGCTTTTAACTTACAGAGTTGCTCAGTGCTTCTTAATATTGTATTGGTAAGGAAAATTAAGTCGGTGAAAAAAATGTTGCAATCTGAAGAAATAGAATTGAGAGAATATAGATGAATGAACACTTTATTGCAACTTTTTGAGTGGTGGCATGACTAGAACTCAGCACTTGAAAGATCAAAACATTCTAAATGTCTGTTGTTCATTGTGTCATTTCCCTGTCTTTTTGTTTGCAGAGAACACTTTTGTCTTCATCCCACCCAATCGCTACATCTTCAATAATGCTCTGGTGTTCCATCTGGGAGGCAGCAGAAGCTGTTCTTCGGTATCATCTGAAGCCTCAAGTGACTCCAGCTCCAGCAGTTCCTCAGACACATCGTCCTCATCCTCGAGTCGCTCTCATCGCACCCCTAGCAGTGACAGTGGCCTGCCTCAGGATGCTGAGGACATGGCCCCCTGCCCCTCTGCACCAGCACCCTCAGAGCCTCAGCTGCAGTCAGTGCCAGGTGCCCGGGGCTTGCCATCGGCCAGGATGGCCTGCCCCTCTGCAGGTACTTGGCAAGTGGGTGCCTGCACCTGGCCCACTAACACCCTGCCCCTGCTGCAGCCGTTGGCAGTGCCCCATCCTCTTGCATCAACTGCTAGCCACCCTGGACCTCTCTCACACTATGAGGGTGACGTGCAGAACATCCCCCTGCCCCCAGGCCCCCCTCCACCCCCCGGCCCCTACTTCCCACCCCGCGCAGCCCTGGGACCTGGGCTTCCCCTACTTGATTTGGGAGTGTCTCAGGTGGATGTCCACACCATCCCCTTGCCCCCAGCCCACCCTGCCTTTCAGTCCCGGGAGAATCCTGCTGCAAGTGTGGGTGTGACGGGGAGCATGCCTCCACACCCTGCTGTCAGCCTCTCCAGCAGCCCCTGGCAGGGAGCAGCCAGCCACTCTGCACCTTGGGTGCAGCCCGTGACCTTGGCTTCCTCTGCCTCCACCACCAGCGCTGGTGGCAGGGACAAAGACAGGTCCCCACCCAACTTTCTGCCTCTCAATTTTGACAGTGTTGTGCCTATGTCAGACACAGATGCAGACACCCCCACAGAGTTGAGCAGGTACCTGTGTGATGGTGGTACCAGCACTCCCAACAATGCAGAGTCCCTTGTGGCAACTCTGCATCCCAGTCTGCCACAGTCTGCCTCCCCTGACCGATGACTGGCAGCAGGCTAGGACATAACTGACTGCATATAGGCTTTGATGCTTTCATACTTAGACTGGATGGTGGTGCACCCAGAGGTTGTGCGCCCTGTGATACTTACAAGGACTACTTGACACATGTTGAGGATCATCACAGAGTTTGGCTGGAACCAACATCATTTGTGATAGTTTGTTTTTGTGTGGGTAGACAGGAACTGGGGTCCGTTAGATTTTGCTGTGAGTTGGTTCTTTGTCGCAGCATATGGTGGGGCCTTTCTCTCTGAGAGTGAAGACCTTCGGTGCTTGATCTCAACACTGTTGTTTGTTGACAACTCATGAGATAGACTATCTCTTCATTCCTTTTGTAAAAAGCATCCCACAGCTCTGACCCTGTATTATTTATTCATTACACATGGATAGATTGACTGTTCTAATTGACAAACTGTTTTCTGCATAATTGGGAATTCAAAGTGTCTTGGGCTTTCCTGATGGCACATGCTCAGAAATATCAGTATACTTTTGAATAAGTTTTGTCTTTGTCAGAATTTCCATAGTTGAGTAGCTATGGTCAAGCAATACTCTTTCTGACGGAAATAAATTTCTAAGAGATGGGGTTTATATCGTTACTGTTAACCATTTTTACATCTGCCTAAACTTACATCTAAGGGCACTGAACTGCTGGTTGAATAGACTATATTGATGCGTCATGCAAAAATCTGTCTGGAGTGCAGTGTGATACAGAAAAAACTGTTATTCACAATTACAGGGACTTCAGAGAACTATTCATATCTTGAAACGGTGACAACTGAACATGCAGTTCACTGATGAAATGTGCTTCACAAAGCCAAGAACGTGATGAGTAGTTTGGTTCTTACAACATAATTTCATTAGTGGCCAGGAATAACTGGTAGCACCTTGTGTCTCTAGTAGGGCTTTTACATGCTGCATCCTCTATGGGAAAATTGCATTGATGTGCCCCACAGCTTTCAGGGTTGGAGTTTTGGATCTGGATGGAAGTTGAAAGGCATGGTAACAAAGCTGTCTACAGTCTTCTTGCATACCTTACATTTATTGGGATTTTCTTTTCATATATGAAACGTGAAGCTTATGTTGCTGGTCAACGTACCCATCTTTTATTTCGGGGGTTCTGGCGGCAGTTTATAAGCTTGAGCCTCATTTTCGATAATGCTGGTCTGTCAGTGTACCCGTCTTCTATTTTGAGGGTTCTGTCTTTAGTTAAAGACTGGATGGATCCTTATGTTCAGTAGTGCTGGTCCACGCACCTTTTGAGGGTTTTTGCCTGCAGTTTATAAGCAGAAACCTCATGTTTTATAGTGCAAAAACATGCAGATAGAAAACTATACCTTTTAGCTTTTGAGAAAACAATGAACAATTCCAACATTGGTGGAGTTTCTATTATGAAAAACATTCTGAAATAAAAATGTAAAAATCATAGGTAATTTGATAGTTTTACAAGTGTAGGAGAGCTGTGTTTTTATTTATGGACTGGTATGCATCAGTGGTACATTGCCAGTGTAGCTGTGCATTTGTAGACATGGCCATCTGAGTTGGTTCAGTGCAGCCAAAGAGCTGTCTTGCCATGCTACAGTCAGAGGCTGACACAGCCTCTAGTTTATGAAGGATGGCACTGGCCCCATCCAAACTTAATGAATATAGGCTCCCTCTCTTTACTGAATCTTGATAAATGGCTCCATTCAGCCTTGGCAAAGATTGGGTTTTAACTTATTTGTTTAATGTTTTTGTTCAGCTGTAGGAGATGAAAGTAATGTCAGCTGTATCTAGAGAATGGACCAACTCCTACATACTCTTTCAGTTTCGATGGCAAGTTCTTTCTGTTCTCATCATGGAGAAAGTAAGAGGAACCAAACAACACAAATAGGTACCTGATATTATAGAGGATTTGATGATCACGAGTTTTTCTTGATATTCATTGAAAATCACTTTTCTCGAAATCCTTGCTGCCTATTCCAGCCCAGTTGTACTTTAGTAGTTTCAGCAACTGTCATAACAACAAGGAGAGAGGCTTTGAAAAGACGTTAGTATTAGAACTTCCATCTTGTAAGACTGCCAATGCCTTTCATCCCCCAGCTGCTTGAATTCTCATTGTCAATTGCAGACTGAGCCCTGCTTTGCCTGGCATCATGCCAAGTTGTTCAAGTGTGGTGAATTTCTTGGGGGTCCACAGTGGCAGTCAGTAGAGAGAGAATGGCAGCTCCTCAGGAATGCTAGCTTGGTTGCCTGCTCTGTAGGGTTGCCTCCCCTGTGACAGGAGCTTAGTGAGGAGTTGATGCAGTGAGAAGTGTGTTGTGAGGGCAGTCTTCCTGTACTTTTCCCTTGCCTTGTTGAGAGCTTGGCAAGGAAACAGCTATGAGAATAGTTCCAAATGTATTTGTGAGAGTTCATAGGTTTCATACCCGTCAAGTGGGTCGTTTTCCTCTAGATGGAAGAGAACAGTTTATTCAAGATGGCTGGTAAATTTTAATTTCCATGTGTTTTGCATCACCTTTTGACAATGTAAAACAGTAGAGTATGCTATTTAAACGAAGGGAAGGCTTCAAGATCATAAGAGAAACAAAATACTGTGAATTTTGTGACTCGAGGAAGCTTTGACTGGAAGCTTCACAATAGTTTCATTTGACTGGAGATGATGTCCTGAGGCGTTCCTGAGCCGTCCAGCAGTGCTCCTCCTTTAGTTTGGCCTGGGAGACTGACCAAGGAGGCAGTCTGGTTTGGATGGCAGCAGGGTGAGGAAGGCCATAGGACCTCATTGATGGGGAGGCAGACTGTTGATGACTGGAGGGCAGCGAGACACAGTGAGCAGCAGGACAGGCCTATTGGGCAGTTGGGTCTTCATGCACCTTACACACAGGCATACATCCAGACAGTGCTAATGCAAGCACTGTCGTGCCCAGTCAGATGGGAAACACCATTTTTCCTTCATTAATGTATAGCAGTACATTTGTGAAGCTCTGCTGTTTGCATTCACTAAACCCAATCTTCATGTATGTTTCCCTGTCTCTTACTATATAGGAATCTCCATTATGATCATTTATAAATGTTGATGTAGAAATATTGTTTGCTCATGAAAAGTTCAATCCATATGGGCAGCAAGTGCTCCATTGAATTGCTATTGTCAGTCTGTAGTAGATATTATTTCGTTGTTGTGTGATAACAGTTTGTAGATTTTTAGTAGGTTATGGTAGAATTTTCTGTGGGTAGATTTGTTTTTGTGCAAGAAATGCATGCCATACATAAGTGAGAAAACAGCACAGGATGACTTGCCCAGAATGTGGCTCAGGGTTGCTGCATCTGTGACTGAAACATGGACACCATGGTAAGCCTGGCATTGGTGTGATGTGAGGGATTTTGATGCAGAATGCCCTGCATGCATAGATATATCAAACATGAGAGTGATTTGTTGGAGATGAGCCAAATGAATCCAATACAACTGATACCAAATAACATTGGCACGGTAAGATCTGCCTGAAGAGAATACTGAATGTTGCATCCAAGGCACAGGCTGTTGGACTGGAGCTGTGGACCAGCTTCCTGTGAATGTTTCTTGCACCACTGTGGCCTGTGTATCATTGGCCTATGTGTCATGTGATTCAGCCTGTGTTATTCTTTGCTGGTATCTCCTTTCCATCTCCTCCCTTTGCAATGGTTTCATGATGCAGGTGAAATGTTCTGTGTTTTGAGTGCAATGAAAGATACTTTCCCACATAAGTTAAATAACTGGACTATGAAGATGTGTGAGGTAATGTGCACTACATGTTTTGTGAAACAAGTAGTTCGGTGGATGTGTGTGTAGTGTTTTCTCACAGGCTTATGGACAGGCAGGCTGTGTCTTCAGTTGAATTGCTTTATATTCCTTTTCTTTGTGTTGGACATGACTTCATTGTGCAATCAGTTGAAACATGCCTGCCTGCTTTGACACTATCATGCAACTAGTTCAGGGTTCAAATGTCATCATGTAGTAAACTTTGTAAAAGATTGTACATGTTAGAATGATCTTGAAGAGTTGTGACGGAGTTACTGCAGTCAGGGCGGATTGAGCTCTGCAGGCTCCTAGCTTGGCAGTCTCTTTTGTGCTTTAGGTTGATCCCATCTCTCTATACTGCACAGGCTCCTAGCTTGGCAGTCTCTTTTGTGCTTTAGCTTGATCCCATCTCTCTATACTGCACAGGCTCCTAGCTTGGCAGTCTCTCTTGTGCTTTAGGTTGATCCCATCTCTCTATACTGCAAGGCTCCTAGCTTGGCAGTCTCTTTTGTGCTTTAGGTTGATCCCATCTCTCTATACTGCAAGGCTCCTAGCTTGGCAGTCTCTCTTGTGCTTTAGCTTGATCCCATCTCTCTATACTGCAAGGCTCCTAGCTTGGCAGTCTCTCTTGTGCTTTAGCTTGATCCCATCTCTCTATACTGCAAGGCTCCTAGCTTGGCAGTCTCTCTTGTGCTTTAGCTTTAGCTTGATCCCATCTCTCTATACTGCACAGGCTCCTAGCTTGGCAGTCTCTCTTGTGCTTTAGCTTGATCCCATCTCTCTATACTGCAAGGCTCCTAGCTTGGCAGTCTCTCTTGTGCTTTAGCTTGATCCCATCTCTCTATACTGCACAGGCTCCTAGCTTGGCAGTCTCTCTTGTGCTTTAGCTTGATCCCATCTCTCTATACTGCAAGGCAAGGTGCCTGTCTTGAAACCCCCCCCCCCCTCTCTCTCTCTCTCTCTCTCTCTCTCACCCCCCCCCCTCTCTCTCTCTCTCTCTCTCTCTCTCTCTCTCTCTCTCTCTCTCTCTCTCTCTCTCTCTCTCTCTCAGGTGATGTGATACACATTGAAACCTGCCTGTAAATTTCAATGGTGAAAATGCCCATGAGATTTCCTTTGCTTTTTTCATCATGTGAAACCGTTATGTTTTTAGAGATCTTTGCAAGAGATCAATGAAGTCTGTGCTGGCTCTGGTTTACCGTGAAGGCAACAGCTGGTTGTGTACAAAAAACCTTCTGGTTCATGCTTTCTCATGGAGGTTTTTTCTCTCGCCCAAAAAATTTCATTGCAGTGGGAAAAAATTAGTTCCTGCATCTCAGTTTTGGCCATGAAATTCGTATTTTCATCAAGTACATTACAATGTAGATCTCTCTCTCTCTCTCTCTCTCTCTCTCTCTCTCTCTCTCTCTCTCTCTCTGTGTGCTTGTGTGTGTGCGCGTGCGCACATGCATGTTCACACACTCATGTGTTTGGTGTGTGCTTTTGTTTTGTTTTGTTCTTTGGGGGTGGGGTGGGGGTGGGAGGTGTTGTTGCTTTTTAAAAAGAATTAATGATACAAGAAAACATTTCCAGCTAATATTTAAAGAATGTTTACAGAATGTTGTTCCAGTTATTGATGAAGACCTCAGAACACAACATTGCAGTAGCAGTTCATTGTGTTAAAGGCTTATCAGTCTGTCAACTTGGAAGTTGACAAATCTCAGTGGGAGAGTACATGCCTGTCATGGAGATGCACATGTGTATGTGTATGTGTGTGTGTTTGTGTGAACAAGTGTGGCATGTCAGGAAATAACATTGTCACCACACCCATTGGCTTGTTGTACAGAAAATGAATACCTATTTATGATGACAATAATTTATTGTTTGCATTAATGAATCGTGAATTTGATATTCCAAGGTTTTAATACTCTTTTACAAGAAGGATTTAATCATTGGAATAGAAAGTTTTAGAAATTTTATGTGTACTCCATGGGAGTAACCATTGACTAAAGGCGAGACTTCATTTGATTTGTTGAAGATCATTGCGTTCTTGTTTCATCACTTCAGGAAATGTCATTGAAAGTTATTGTTTGTACAGACACCTTGGAAATATTTTTATATTTGTAAGAACACCTGGATAATTAAAGCAAAGTTTTCCCTATATATGATGGTGCTTGTGAATATGTCCAGTACTACTTGGTACTTCTCCAGACAAGTCCTGTATGACATGGCCCCAAACAGACATTTAAGGAATGGGGAGGAATAATACACGTACATGCAGATGAGTAAATCATGTCTGAAAACAGAAAACATTTGTCCTCTATGCAGACCTACCCTAGAAAAATCGTCTTGGGAACATGACCCTTAGGAACACAGCTTGCACAATCAGGATTTCACCGCACCCAGCTTCATCAAGAGAAAGTCTGCCAGCCTTCTTTGTCTCATCATTTGTGAGGCAAGAGTTCTTTGCACAGCGTGCATGTAAATCAGCAGTGTTCCCACTGTCGACCGTACATACATGGGTTGTCTCCCTCTTGACCACTCTGCATGTGCACCAGTTTCTCTCTCCCTCCCTGTGACTACGGTTTCAGCTCGCTGGGCGACTCGCGGCATCACAGAATTTACTGTTCGTTATATCAGTCATGAATAAAGAAGAGACATACTTTTCAGACACTTCAATGAGTTCGTTTCATCCCTCAGTTCGTTATATTTACTTCGTTACAAGAGTGGGGAATTCACAGAGAGAAAGAGGGACAAAAACACAGCATCTAAATCTGAGAAAAAGCGTTCGTTATTTCAGATAAATCGTTTCAAGTATGTTCGTTATAGTAATATGAGTGCCAAGCTAGATACTCTACGGGGCACTGCCACAAGGTTACAGAAAGACGGGTCGTCCAAAGAAGCGCTACGAGGACTGCATCAAAGACAGCCTGAAGAACTGTGGCATCTCTGCAAGAGAGCTGGAGTCCTGCGCTGAAGTCAGAGTGGGCTGGCGTGCTGTGACGCAGGGAACCTTCACTTCCTGCCAGAAGAGCCTGCCGGAGAGAATGACCACTGCCAGGGAGCGAAGGAAAACCTCTGTCTCTGCGCCAGCCGCTGCCTCACTCCACTGCCCAAGATGTCCGCCGGTGTGTGCCTTCAGAACTGGACTGGTCAGCCACACTCGGGTCCATGCACGAAGACGGGACATTAGTTGACATCATCGGGTCGATGGTCTACCAGCTAACTAGAGTGCTAGTGTATCTCTGCCACTGCGGCATACCACCAAACAGCTAACTAGAGTGCTAGTGTATCTCTGCCACTGCGGCATACCACCAAACAGCTAACTAGAGTGCTAGTGTATCTCTGCCACTGCGGCATACC
>JAWQFJ010000549.1:0-5000 GCA_034096865.1 Theodoxus fluviatilis
TACTTTCATCATGAGACACATTTGTGTCACTTATCATCAAGGTCAAGGTCACTTTGACCCTTATGAAATGTGACCAAAATGGGTAGTGAACCACTAAAAGTGACTATATCTCATGGTAGAAAGTGCCAATAAGCACCATTGTGCTTCCTATGTCTTGAATTAACAGCTTTGTGTTGCATGACCTTGGATGACCGTGGGTCAAGGTCACATGTATTTTTGGTAGGAAAAATGTGTAAAGCATTTCTTTGTGTATGATGTCATTGGTAGGTTTAGTTGTTTGACCTTGAACCTTGAAGGTCACCTGAAGGTCAGGTCATATAAAGGTCAAGGTCAAGCATGTGAGAGTCGTCGATGGGCTTTCCCCTTCTTGTGTCTCAATGTTTTAGATGCACGACCATTAATTCACATTCCTATTATATTTTGGGTCCACTGGACAGACTAATGTATTGTGATGATGGCTTTCGCTAGAAATAAAAGTCAAAAAGTAGAGAAAAGAGCAAAAAACAGAAATCACTGACCACGCACTTCTCCAGTCTAAGATGTTTCAGTCACCTCAGAAAAAAGAGCTACTTATGGTGTAGCTTTCAGCTGCTTTCCTGCAGCCCTCATCAGACAAACCAAGAGAGAAAATCACCTCCACCAGAGTATTGCTGTAGGAGTTTGATGCGCTTTTCCCCCCTTCCAATTACCGCATACAATGTATCCAAGATATTGATTGACACTGTACGCTGGCTTCCCTGTCCAGGTGTGTGGAGGCACTGGAGTAACCTGGCTTCCCTGTCCAGGCGTGTGGAGGCACCGGAGTAACCTGGCTTCCCTGTCCAGGCGTGTGGAGGCACTGGAGTAACCTGGCTTCCCTGTCCAGGCGTGTGGAGGCACTGGAGTAACCTGGCTTCCCTGTCCAGGCGTGTGGAGGCACTGGAGTAACCTGGCTTCCCTGTCCAGGCGTGTGGAGGCACTGGAGTAACCTGGCTTCCCTGTCCAGGCGTGTGGAGGCACTGGAGTAACCTGGCTTCCCTGTCCATCCTTGTGGAGGCAATGAAGTAACCACATAGGATGGGATGGCATCTAAAGGAACTGCAGGCAAGAAGAAGAAAGACAGCAAATACCAGAATGAAGTCTTCCGACCTCAGAACCTTCCCATCATGCACTTTGGGTAAGTAGGAACTGGCTGTCTAAATTAGAATCCCTGCAGAAAAGTGAATGTCCCCAGTCTGTTTTGGTGGTTTATCATGTGATCAGTACGAGAAAACAAGAGGCTTGTTCAGGAGGCGCAGCGCTGCAAAGAGCTGCACAGCGCTGCATGTGATCACTCCTGAACAGCAAATTTTGGGGCGTGATTCACTCAGCACTGAGCAGCGCTGTGAATCACCGATCCGAGGTGATTCAGACGATTTTCAAAATGGCGTCTTCAATCCCGCACTGGCCGTCGATGCGTAAAATAACCCTCAGAAACATCATTTTGGGACTGGAACGGGCTTTATTTGCCTCAAGCGCTCTGTATGCGCGAGTAATGGCAAGTAAGGATGACACAGTAGTGGACTTTATTCATGCAGAATACATTTAAACGTGCATAAACGATGTCTGTGGCAAATAAAACACTTTCTTAGCGTCTATCAACACAACATTGTGTTGTGAAAGCTAACTTTGGCGCGTTCATCCGCAGCCTAGTTGCATGCTCCCCAGGGAGTTGAGACGGTGTTGGAGTGATGAAAAAAGGTAGCCCGATCGAAGCTGCGCTGGAAACTGCGCGGTTCACAGAGTTGCATCCTTGAGCAAGATGCTTAACCCACATTGCTTCTCCCCACCCAGGAGTGAAACCGGGTATCAAACGGCCCTCTTCAGGGCTACCAAACGGCCCTCCTCAGGGCTTTACAGGTCTTTCGGATGGGACCTTCATAAACCGAGGTCTAGTGTGTGATACGCATGCACAACATCAATCGCGCACTATAAAGATCCTGACGCTCATGTCCTTGACGGGTGAGTGCCGGCCACAGAAAAAATATACCCAGCACGCACAACTCCCCACCCAGGAGTAAAAAAACCGGGTGTCTGCAGAATCTTCACATTGTTGAAGGTGGCAGACTAGAGAAAGAAGAAGAAGAAGAACATGGGGTGCAGAAGATTTACCTCCCCTTTAACAAGTGAAGCGCTGCACTAAATCTGTAGGTGTTCAGGAGAGGCAAAGAGCGCTCAACTGCCAACATGAAGCGCTCATGCAGCGCTTTGAACTCCTGAACAAGCCTATTGTGTCTGGGGGACGGGCAACAGAATCCTGCCTTAAACTCGGTTGAAATGACAGCTTTTTGAAAATAGGAAAGGATGAATGGACTGCTTGATTATTTGATGAGATGTCAGGTTTCCAAAGGATATAAATAGGATATTGACCTGTCTCCAAATGAATGTGCTCTAGAGACATGGGCAGTGTTTTGTGTTCACATAAAATAGTTTTATATTTTACCTAAATATATTGTTGTGTGTGGCTTAATTTAGTCAATTGATAATTTTCACACCAACTCTACATACCTCAAAAAGAATATTAAAAAAAATTACTTCTAATGCATTTTAGTGACTTCTAAAAATATGTTTACATGAGAGTTCACCAGCATTTTGACTAGAGAAAGTCATGAAGTTATTTATATCTGTCTGCATGGTGTTTTTTTGGTATGATGTCTTCGCAAATGAGTTTTTTCCTCCACTAAGTAAGGACACTGTATGCAATTTATGAACCAACCCAAAAGAACAAAAGTTTTCATGTCATATGAAGCACGCAGCCACAGAAAACTGATTCAACTCCAAAACATTGCAAATGGGCGTGTTTTTGTGTCAGAAACAAAGTTCTGTAAGACTTGAAATGTATCATTTAATAGAGTTTGCAGTGCACATTCAGTAGGGTAGGATTGTCAATGCAGTTGTTGCATTGCCCCACCCATGTCAGGGACTGGTTGCAGGCAAAACCTGATAAGGTGAATTCAGTCAAACGTCTTGGACACAATCTAGTCCCGCAGTGGCTTCATGACTTGGTCTGAAGCCGTTTCTTGCAGGACTCTGTGACCTCGCAGTCCAGCTTTGTACCACATCAGCTGTCTCTTGATGTGTATGGTCTTCCTTCCCTCTGTTTGTCCATTTGTGCCTAATTGCTGGTAAATCAGCCTGGTTGAATTGGTCCATGAATCAGTTTGAACTTGTTCCATTCCAATGCTTCAGTCAGTACTTCTCTGTGGCCTGCAGAAGATTCTGAGTCAGGATGGGGTTTTGGAGGATGAGTCAAACTGAAATCTGGGTTGTGGTGGACAGTTGGGTGTCTGCCTCTCTGAAAACTGAGTAACTTTGTGACTGCTTTGTTACTAGTGATAGGTTTGTTACCTGTGTGGACTTTTTGTTAGGTGTGTGACTACTTTCTAACCTGAGTGACTGTGTGACATTTTAAAATGATGTGACTTTTTGACTGTGACTTTTAAAAAATAGCACTGTGTAGCTGCTTTGTTACCTGTGTGACTGTGTGACTGTTTTGTTGCACTTGTGTGACTGTTGTTACCGGTGTGACCATGTGACAATTTGTAACCTGTGTGACTGTGACTTTTCGTTGCCTGTGTGACTTCTGGTTACCTGAGTGGCTGTGATGCAGGGAACTGGGCATGGACAGAATGCCCATCTCTAGAGCCAGCCTGCTGTCCCTGGCCTCCCACGCATGGCTCACACCCATCATGTGTCGCCTGTCGCCCTCCCGCATCATGGCCGTCCTGGGCCTGCAATGGTGGGAAGAGGATACCACGGAGTACAACGTCAACAGGTGTGTGTGTATGTGTTTCTGTGTATGTGTTTCTGTGTGTGTGTATGTGTTTCTCTGTGTGTGTGTGTGTATGTGTGTGTGTTTCTGTGTATGTGTTTCTGTGTATGTGTTTCTGTTGTTGTGTTTCTGTGTTTGAGTTTCTGTGTGTGTGTATGTGTGTGTGTTTCTGTGTATGTGTTTCTGTGTATGTGTTTCTGTGTCTGTGTTTCTGTGTGTGTATGTGTGTGTGTTTCTGTGTACATGTATTTCTGTGCATGTTTGTGAGTGAGTGTGAGGGGCTTTTGATGCAACTGGTGTGGGTCTGTAGTGGCGCGTGTCGGCCAGGTGTTCTTTGAACTGTGGCTGACTGGCTGTGGCTGATTGACTGGGAATAACTGGCTGTGATTGGCAGTGACTGACTGTGACTGGCTGTGACTGATTGTGACTTGGTATGACTGGCCATGACTGGCTGTGACTGATTGTGACTTGGTATGACTGGCCATGACTGGCTGTGACTGATTGTGACTTGGTATGACTGGCCATGACTGGCTGTGACTGATTGTGACTTGGTATGACTGGCCATGACTGGCTGTGACTGATTGTGACTGGGTATGACTGGCCATTACTGGCTGTGGTTGGCTGTGTGTGACTGTGACTGGCTGTGGTTTAGGAATGTTTGGATTGGACTGTTGAGAAATTTCAGAATTTTGTGTGCCACAAAATCCATTCCTTACTCACAATATCTTATTTGGCAAGCTTTTGGGGTCTTTTTCTTCATCAGGTGGGAAAGTCTGGCCATGTCTGACTGTGACTGGCTGTTTCTTTCAGGTTGGAGGAGAGCTGGGAGGCAGAGAAGACAGCCAGGGGTCTTGAGAAGGCATCGCTGTTCAGGGCAGTCATCCATGCAGTCAAGCATCGCATCATCATTTCCCTTGTCATCGTGCTCTGCACCCTGTCCTTCTCCTTCCTGGGATCAGTAAGTACAGTCTCCATCAGTTGCCAGTTTGACTTTTCAAATTGTTCTTCCCCCTTTTCATTTTATTTACCCTCCCTTTCCCCTCCTATCAATGATTTTCATCATCCTTGGGGTTATCCTTAACCTCCACTTGGTCCTCTTCCTCATCCATCTTGTCATCCTCCTCATCTTCATCTTTCTCCCTCTCCTCTTCCTTTGCATCCTCCTTCTCCTTTGTCTTCCTGTGGATTTGGGGTAAGAATTGACCCACTG
>JAWQFJ010000549.1:10000-12500 GCA_034096865.1 Theodoxus fluviatilis
GCGTTCGCCATCACCTATAAATAGGAGGCGAATGAGAGGAGATTGAAACAAATCCATTCTAACCACTGTAGTGGTTAAGCCAGCTGGGCGGGTTTTAAACGTTTATTTAATTTGTAATAATTGTTTTGTTTTCATTGAAGTTTTCTGTTGTGTTTTCACTTATTGAGAGTTTTTGTTTTGAAGTTGTCTATGTAATAGTCAATTGTTTTATGTAAAATTCTGTTTGTGACGTCTTTGTCTTTAAATGTGATTAGTGACTGAGGAAGGAATTTCCCTTATTTTATTTTTTTCTGTCCGGTTGGGGGTAGAGCCACCTTCCACCTACCCCAACCGCGACAAATAGAGTAGATGAGATGGAATAGATTAGATGAGATGGAATAGATTAGATTAGAAAGATTAGATAGATTAGATTAATTAGATTAGAAAGATTAGATTAATTAGATTAGAAAGATTAGATAGATTATATTAGAAAGATTAAATTAGAAAGATTAGATAAATTAGATAAGAAAAATTGCTGTCTGTCTCTGTGATATGGAAAAAGATAAACCTGGAAAGATTGTCTCAATTGTCCTTGCACTGAGTTGTGTAACACTGCAGACTGGTATGGGAAAGAATGCTGATACTATTGTCCTGACTAGTTTTTCATGCAGTACTTTCTGCAGTGAAGGAAGTTGTGTGTAAAGCAGAAGCTTAGAGGTGACTTGCAGAAAAAGTGCCAAGACTCATCAAAGATGTTTGACATGATCTGAGTTATGTGCAGATGGAGTACTCACGATGCTGGATGGTAGTGAACGTCTCCCCTTGTCTCCATTGAGCTAAAGAGCCTTTTTGTCCACTCATGCTTCTAAAACATTCTGTATCTCTGTTGCTTTGGAATGTGCCTACCCCTGAACTGTTGTGCCAAAGGAAGTCTAGTCAAGATGCACACTGAAAACATTGGAATTGTTTTGAATTGAAAAGTTAAGCAAGTCCAAATTAATCCAAGACACATTTACCTTTGAACTGAAAGATTTTTGCCTTTAAAAAAATATTGGCTGACATAGGGTTAAACAGTGTTGTTGTTTTGCTAGCCTGGAAATAGATGTATTATTTTCCAATGTTGTAATCCTGTCTGTTTTTTTCCCTTAATGATGACAATATATTATTCATATTCCTTGACATGCTCCTCCTTTTGTAGTTCCTGAAAAGAGGAGCCTGGGGCCCATCACAGAGAATGTCTCATTGTTTTCCAGATTGTGAATCTGTGCAGCTATGACGGACAGAGATTCTTTGAAGCCATGGCCAATGGTCCCTTCATCATTGGAGGTCCTGTGATATTTGTGGCGGGCTCCATCTACCTCTTCTTCCTGCTTGGGCAATGGGCCTGGGTGGGGTGTGTCACCTACATCTTCTTCATCGCACTGCTGGTGAGTGTCACAGTCGATGGTCTGTCCTTGGAGTCAAGGCCTGATCTTCTGTCCTCAGTGTCAAGGCATGATCTTCTGTCCTCAGTGTCAAGGCCTGATCTTCTGTCCTCATTGTCAAGGCTTGATCTTCTGTCCTCGGTGTCAAGGCCTGATCTTCTGTCCTCAGTGTCAAGGCTTGATCATCTGTCCTCAGTGTCAAGGCCTGATCTTCTGTCCTCAGTGTCAAGGCCTGATCTTCTGTCCTCAGTGTCAAGATCTGATCTTCTGTCCTCAGTGTCAAGGCCTGATCTTCTGTCCTCAGTGTCAAGGCCTGATCTTCTGTCTTCAGAGTCAAGGCCTGATCTTCTGTCCTCAGTTTCAAGGCCTGATCTTCTGTCTTCAGAGTCAAGGCTTGATCTTCTGTCCTCATCGTCAAGGACTGATCTTCAGTTCTCAGTGTAAAGGCCTGATCTTCTGTCTTCAGAGTCAAGGCTTGATCTTCTGTCCTCAGTGTAAAGGCCTGATCTTCTGTCTTCAGAGTCGAGGCCTGATCTTCTGTCCTCATTGTCAAGGACTGATCTTCAGTTCTCAGTGTCAAGGTCTGATCTTCAGTTCTCAGTGTCAAGGCATGATCTCCTGTCCTCAGTGTCAAGGCCTGATCTTCAGTCCTCAGTGTCAAGGCCTGATCTTCTGTCCTCAGTGTCAAGGCCTGATCTTTTGTCCTCAGTGTCAAGGCTTGATCTTTTGTCCTCAGAGTCAAGGCTTGATCTTCTGTCCTCATTGTCAAGGCCTGATCTTCAGTCCTCAGAGTCACGTCTGATCTTCAGTCCTCAGAGTCAAAGTCTGATCTTCTGTCCTCAATGTCAAGGCTTGATCTTCTGTCCTCAGTGTCAAGGCCTGATCTTCTGTCCTCAGTGTCAAGGCCTGATCTTCTGTCCTCAGAGTCAAGGCCTGATCTTCTGTCCTCAGTGTCAAGGCTTGATCATCTGTTCTCAGTGTCAAGGCCTGATCTTCTGTCCTCAGTGTCAAGGCCTGATCTTCTGTCCTCAGTGTCAAGGCCTGATCTTCTGTCCTCGGTGTCAAGGCTTGATCTTCTGTCCTCAGTGTCAAGGCCT
>JAWQFJ010000549.1:15000-28076 GCA_034096865.1 Theodoxus fluviatilis
TCACAGGTGAATATATTTTCTCTTTAAGTCTGCCTGTGTGGAGGGATTAGGAGAAAAATTATGTATTGTTCAGAACCTACTAAACCTTTATAGTTAGGATGGTTTGTTGTTGTTGATATATTGTCGTTGATGTGTTTGGTTTTCTTCTTTCTGTAGTTTATCAAACTGATTGAACTCTGTTGCAAAATGTGCTTGAGCAGATGAGTGTATTTAGAGACTGACAATGATTGAGACCATTTCTATTTGACAGTTTAGTTATTACACAACAACAAAATGCCCCTTTAAAAGACCAATATTTACCCTGTGCTGAACACTACTCACCCTAGTCCTTTCCTCTTGCTTTCCTTTTGACAAGTTCTCACGGCATGGTTTTCCTGTGCCTTCCTTCCCCCCACTCATTTATTCCACTTGACAAAAGGTCTGTGACCTGAGAAGTTGTATTTGCCGTCTTCATCTTTTGAATCTCCATGGAACGCAGTAAAGGAGCCGAGCTGACTTCAAAAGCATTCAGTTTTCCTTGATTCGACGTTTCTTGGATCACGTACTCCACTACAGGACACGTCTTGGATTTCCCCACAATCTCATTGTTTTACTAATAACAAGTGACCGATGCCTGAGTGTGTGAATGAGATGTTAATCAAGGCACTGGTTCGGGCACAAGACAACAGAAAACAGTGCAATGGACGTATCAAGTGTTGCACTCTTTGTCAGGACAAAACAAACACAAACAACGAAAGGGCGAGGCTCGTCCTGTTTTTGAGGGGATGGCACAGACAAATGAAGTTATGCTTCGAGGTGAGAACAAAACACTGAAAACGCGTAAAGGCGGACACATGTCATGGAAGCATAAACAGCAGAAAGCGGACAGAAGGTAGGGAGCAGTAGAGGGAAGGGAAGAGATTGCCAACAACAATAGCCAGGCTACATGGAGAGGAGGAGGATTTTTAGCCTTGGATGTTGAGTTCGTTAGGGTAAAATAATGCTGTGTCAACTGCAGTGACCAGTCAGTACCTTGGTTAACATCTGTCTGATTATTAAAAAAACTTACACTCTATAAAGCCTAAATGGAGGGAGTAGAATACTCGAATGCGTCTTCCCTAAATGGACACGCCTCTTGCATGACTGCTTGCTGGTACGGTGACATGACGGTGGCTGTTGGGGCAAGTCGTGCTCTTTGACAGAGATTTCTTGTCTGTCTGTTCCTCCATTCGGCCATCCGTCCGTCTCTCCATCCATTCTTCCCTCTGTTCATCATCCGTCCTGGAGGCAAGAGACGGGAGGAGCAGGTGGCACTGGAGTGCGCCCTCTTCCTGCAGAGCATGACGGCGTCTTTGAGCCCTATGATCCCCATCTTTGCCTCCATCTTCATGTTTCTCAGCTACGTCCTGACCGGCAACAGGCTGACTAGCGCCAAGGTGGGTTGGGGGAGGGGGGGAAGGGAGGGAGGGAGAGTATGTGTGCTTGCATGCATACGTGCTTGCGTGTGTATGTGCGTGTGTGTGTGATGTGCGCGTGCATGTGTGTGTGTATGTGTGTGGTTTGTTTGCGTGCGTGCACGGTGTGTGTGTGTTTGCGCGTGCGGGTGCATGTGTTAGTGCATGTATATATATGTGTATACTCAAGCGCTTGCGCATGTGTTTGTGTGTGTGTGTGTGTGTGTGTGTGTGTGTGTGTGTGTGTGTGTGTGTGTGTGTGTGTGTGTGTGTGAGTACAGGTAGGGGCGCCCGTTTACAACCATGAGTACCTGCTCATGTGTACATGTGCACACTTCCCTGAATAAAGACTGTGCACATCTGTGTGGTAATGTGTAATGCATTTTCAGTTTTCAAAGTAGCTAATTGTGGTTTTGCATAATTTTCCGTTAAGTCTGATGTGCTAGTTGTGCGTGTGTATTGCAGGCCTTCACACTTATTTCGGTGCTGTACTCCATGAGCTTTGCACTCACCCTCATGATCTACGGCATTCGAACCCTCCTTGACGCCAAGATCTCAGCCCAGCGCTACCAGGTAGGTGCTCTGTCTCCAGACGAAAGCATCTGTTACGACCGTCTCCTTTGCACTGTCGGGAGATAAAGGGGTTCTTCTAGCTTGCAACAGGTAAATTGAAAATCATGAGGTGGTCGGTTTTCGAAAAGCTGTATTCGTTCAATTGTCAACTCACAGCACCACAGCAGGGACTGACGAGTCTTCGCTCTCACCATAAAACGCTGTTCGTCACTTTCGGAATTAAATTCCAGGACTCGCTCACGAAGAGGACTCGTAGCTTGGTTCTTGCACTCGTGGCTCGGTTGTTCACCCATACTCTCCTCTGTCGATCACGCAACTGTTTATATAACCTCTCGAATAATTCCAGAAAAATCTTCAACGGTACCAACATTTCTAATGCTCTACAACACATCCACTCAGTGTCTTGCATTTCAAACCTGGCATGCAGATGCTGGAGATAGGTGTTACTGTTTCCACTGCTGTAGAGAGGCTTAACCAGTGAACGCCAAAACAGATGTGGACAACTGGAAGAGGGTTTTGGTGAAGGATCTTGAAATGTCCCTGTTCAAATGTTGCACTTCTAGACTTTTTCATTGTTTGTAATTACATGGGTGTTTGTCGACTGCATTGCGAGGAAATGACTGTTTGCAGGAAGTTTTGATGCTGGAGGAAATTGAACCCAAGCCTCCACCAGCAGAAGACGAGTGTGCCATCGTATTCGAAGGGAGCAGTTTTTCCTGGGATGAAGAAATGGGTACGTCTGTCCTCTAGTGTGAGGTTGTCCGTTCTCCTTCTCTTTGTTGCTTTGACGTGTGTGCCGTCTCGGGATGCCCTCTGCCCTTGCAGCTCTCTAGAGGAAAAGGAAAAGAAGTTCTTACAACAAATGTTTCATTTACTCTTTTCATCAGGTGTGCTGTATGTAAAGAGAAGTTTCTTTCATATGTATGTTTGTGTGTGTGTGTGTGTGTGTGTGTGTGTGTGTGTGTGTGTGTGTGTGTGTTTTGCAGGTGTGGTTTGGTGTGTGTGTGTGTGTGTGTGTGTGTGTGTGTTTTGCAGGTGTGGTTTGGTGTGTGTATGTGTGTGTGTGTGTGTGTGTGACAAAGGGGAAAAAGAGATACAAAGACTCTCTCAAGAAAGCCCTCATCTCCTGCAACATCGATCCCCGACAGTGGACCTCCGTCGCTGCTGACAGAGATGCCTGGCCCCACACCATCAATGAAGCCACAGCAGTGTTGGAGAGCTCCTGCAGGGACACACTGAAGGAGACGCGCCAGAGGAGAAAAAACCGAGAGGGCGTCATGCTAGACCCTGGCCGGATCTTCCCCTGCGGCCGCTGTGGTCACTGTGGTCGGGCTTGCCGGTCCTGTATCGGCCTGTACAGTCACCAAAGTGTCTGGGGTGGACGGGGACAGCACCGTCAACTCATCTTCGTTCGCGAAGCAACGCCATAGTAATAGTAGTGTGTATATATATATATATATATATATATATATATACATATATATATATATAGTGTGTGTGTGTGTGTGTGTGTGATATCATTTGACTGTTTGTGTATATTGTGGACAGACGACAAGGAGGAGGAGGAGGACGAGCTGCTGCTGAGTCTGACTGCCACGGAGCTGGCGGAGCTGCGCGCCAGGAAGCCCCTGCACAACGAACTCCCGTCTGAGGAGCGCCGGAAGAGTACCAAGTCCCAGGCCACCTGGCACCTGGCTGACATCAACCTCCGCCTCAAGAAGGTGGGCTGGCAGCAGCATCAGGAGGAAGAGATCAAGGAGGAGTATAGGGGACAGCAGCATGAGGAGGAAGAGATCAAGGAGGAGTATAGGGGACAGCAGCATGAGGAGGAAGAGATCAAGGAGGAGTATAGGGGACAGCAGCATGAGGAGGAAGAGATCAAGGAGGAGTATAGGGGACAGCAGCATGAGGAGGAAGAGATCAAGGAGGAGTATAGGGGACAGCAGCATGAGGAGGAAGAGATCAAGGAGGAGTATTGGGGACAGCAGCATCAGGAGGAAGAGATCAAGGAGGAGTATAGGGGACAGCAGCATGAGGAGGAAGAGATCAAGGAGGAGTATAGGGGACAGCAGCATCAGGAGGAAGAGATCAAGGAGGAGTATAGGGGACAGCAGCATGAGGAGGAAGAGATCAAGGAGGAGTATAGGGGACAGCAGCATCAGGAGGAAGAGATCAAGGAGGAGTATAGGGGACAGCAGCATGAGGAGGAAGAGATCAAGGAGGAGTATAGGGGACAGCAGCATCAGGAGGAAGAGATCAAGGAGGAGTATAGGGGACAGCAGCTTGAGGAGGAAGAGATCAAGGAGGAGTATAGGGGACAGCAGCATCAGGAGGAAGAGATCAAGGAGGAGTATAGGGGACAGCAGCATCAGGAGGAAGAGATCAAGGAGGAGTATAGGGGACAGCAGCATGAGGAGGAAGAGATCAAGGAGGAGTATAGGGGACAGCAGCATGAGGAGGAAGAGATCAAGGAGGAGTATAGGGGGCAGCAGCATCAGGAGGAAGAGATCAAGGAGGAGTATAGGGGACAGCAGCATGAGGAGGAAGAGATCAAGGAGGAGGATAGGGAACAGCAGCAGCAACAGCATGACGGAGGAGGAGAACGAGAATAGGAGAGGGGGAAAGGACCAGGCGGGAGGGGGAGGGAGGAGGGTTACGAGGGGAGGGAAGAGTCCAGGAGAACGGGGATTGGGAAGGGGCGGTGCTGGAGAGGGAGTAGGGGGACGTGGATGGAGGGTTAGGGGAGGCTTCAAGGAATTTTTGCTGGCAAGAATACTAGTCACTGCTCCGGATTACTTTAATGCTATTTTCCATCATACCTATCAAAAAGAGTTTTGCATCCCCTTAAAAACTGAGCTTTAATACGACCCTTTCTGTATGTTCCTTTCAAGTATAACAATACCTTCGCGCTTCCACAGAGCTTCCCTGCAGCAGTGCATTCATCACAGGCGAATGACTAACTACACTGACAATCAAATCTTTTTTCAAAATCGCGATTTGGCGTAGTGGCTCGAACTGTTGGCAGTTGTGCGAGGCGATCAGATGCCGTGGTTCAGTGCTAAATAAAGAATTTAAATTAAAAAAAACAGATGCCGTGGTTCAGTGCCTGCTTAGGATGAGTTGACTGCTTTCCATCAATACCATCTCAACCATTTGTGTGTCCTCTAAAAAAAAGGAGCGTTAACAAGACCCTTTCTATGTGTTCCTTTACTGATATTTTGAAGAAGTGTTTGGTTGGGCAGCGAATGTTCTTGTGTGGCAAGGCAAAGAGGCTTGTCAGATAGAAAGTAATTTCATTGCAGAGCTACACGAAAGTTTCATTATCGTGGCATTAAAAAAGAAGATAATAATTCGTTCATGAGCTGTGAGAACAACAATATCGTGCATTTACCTCATCATTTCCTTGTCACATTGGCAAGCTGACTCTCCATTTCTGGGTTGTTCTGATGTCATTGCAGAGTAAAGTGGCAGATTAGAAACCTTTTATCTCTTTAGTCTCTTGCTGATTGGCAGTTTTCTTTTAATAGTAGGTTTGACAGTTTTTTAGAGTTTGAGTTGTGATAATGTCCATTGCATGCAGATACAAAGTGAAACCAAACACAGAAATGTTTTAGTTATAGCATCACTGCTGTTTGTAAATTAGTAGGAGTTCTCTGTTTTTAATTAAGAAAACCCTGATCATTGGAACCATTTGAATTCACTGCATTGGTTGGCTAATGGATTTTTGGTTTATATTCCAGGGACAGCTGATTGGCATTTGCGGGATGAAAGGAAGTGGAAAATCTTCTCTGTTGTCTGCAATCCTAGGAAGGGTATGCCCTTTGACCCGAGCGTTATGCATCGTGTGTGATATCGCACAGTTAGAGGTCAAGTTATAGCCCATGTTTAATTTTTCATGCAGCGCTATGTAAAAGTTTGCTCTGCCATCACATTGGTATATGAGTCCCCGAACAAAAATGGAACTTTAACACGACCTGTCTTCCTTTACAAAGTTATAAAAATGTCACATTAGTATATTTTATAGATACATATTACTTAGACTTCCAGAGAGTGCACTTGTGTTATCAAATTTGCGTTATGAACGCAGTTGATTTTCAAATGTTCAACTCTTTTAATCTGTTTGTGATAGATTACTTATAGCATCCATGTACATCTCTCGTCTCATTGGTGTGAGTCATGGTGGCGTTGTTTGGCCGGCTGACCAGTATTGAGTCTTTGGGTTATCAATTTGTAGTAGCAGCAATCAAAATGTCGGTCCTTATATTACGTTTGTGACATATAACCCCATTTGGGTATTATCACCACTTTTGTTATTGTTGGGTTGTGACTGAATCTGAATTTACTCTAAATGCTATTTCCAATTATGAAAACCGTTTTAAAATAGGACCATAACATGTGGATTTGTTGGCTGTTGAAGATGCTGCCCTCGAGAATCGACATTAGAGGAAATGATGTCAGAGTGATTGGAAGTTTTCTCTCACGATTTACACACTAGTCGGTCAAACCTGGCCAGACATTGACTGTCTGTTTCATTCCAGCCAAAACGCCACACATTCTCGTTGATGAGATAACAGACTCTCATGGATGTAAGAATGGAAGCATTTCATTAATTGGAGAAGGAAAAAGATGATCGAAAATACACGGTTGTAGTTTTTTTTCCATCACTACTGGATAGGATTGGTGCTGTAAAAGCAATGTTTAGCACACGTGATAATAACATAAGAAGATTCCTCGCAGCAACATGGAAATGAGTGATTTGTGAAGCAGCTGGAACGAAAATCTCAATATTGACAACCTACAAACATACTCGCATGCATGCACCCATCCATTCACACACACATACACACACACAAACACACACACACACACACACACACACACACACACACACACA
This sequence comes from Theodoxus fluviatilis, assembly GCA_034096865.1. Classification (NCBI taxonomy): domain Eukaryota; kingdom Metazoa; phylum Mollusca; class Gastropoda; order Cycloneritida; family Neritidae; genus Theodoxus; species Theodoxus fluviatilis. Next base: position 21,901 of record JAWQFJ010000549.1, read on the forward strand.
CACACACACTTTGGACAAAATCATCCAAATGGAGACGAAACGTTCAGTCTAAAAACTGGAAACTGCCCTGAGTCGTGATGCATTATGCTTTCTGCACACTAAGGCCACTTTTGGTCGCCTTGATTGCTTTGATGGATGACAAAGCAGGACAAATCCGAACCTCCATTTTGACCTTTTCCCCGAGACCCTGCGTCTTTGTGGTGTTGTTGGGGGCCCTGATGACGCATCGTCCACGCTGCAGATGACAACGCTGGAGGGGTCGGTGGCGGTGGGGGGCAAGGTGGCCTACGCCAGTCAGGAGCCCTGGATCTTCAACGGCAACGCTGTAGACAACATCCTGTTTGGCCAGGAGCTGGACAAGGACCGCTACCAGGCCGTGGTGGAGGCGTGCGGCCTGGCCAAGGACTTCGAGACCTTCAGCGCCGGGGACAGGGTGGAGGTAGGCGTCGTTTAACATGCACGGCAGCGGTGAGTGTGTGCTGCTGCTGGTGGTATGGAGTCTTGCAGTGGGACTTGGCTTTGAAACGACTCTGTGCATATGAAATCTTTATGATTCTAGGCATACGTAATCAGCAATGCCATGCATATGGAATCGGTAGATGTTTGCATTGTTGCTCTTTATGTCATTGCGTCAGATCGTTGTTGTCATTGTAGAGTATGAAATGTCAAAGGTGGAAAATATGCAGCAGTTAAGTCATACCAAGAAGGGGCTGACCCATAGCACCCATTCTCGTCACGTGATTGCCAACACTGATGAACGCATCTTTTTTTCAAGATAAGGATTTGGCGCAGTGGCACGATCGATCTGTTGACAGTAGTGCGAAATGTTTAGCTGCCGTGGTTCAGGGTGGTCAAGATGACTGCATTGCATTTTCCATCTTTGCATTCAGAATATAACTGCATCTCCTTGAAATATAGGGCATCGATACATACTTTTTTAATGCGTTTCTTTATGAGGTGGTCGAAATAGCTTACATTATTACTGAAACAGTGATGCTCGGCACATTGTCATAATTGTCCGTGTTGTTATTAACTTCATTGATTTTTATCATGAGTGCCCTGTAGTTATCATAGTTACTGTCACACCATTTTTGACTCACATGCGAAGCAAAAGTGAGTCTATGTACTCACCCGTTTCATCCGTCCGGGCGTCCGAAAACTTTAACGTTGGATTTTTCTCGGAGACTATTAAGTCTATCAATACCAAATGTGGCATGATGGTGTATGATGACAAGGCCTCAAAAAAACATACATAGTGACTTGCTCTTGCTTCAAGGTCAAGGTCGCAGGAACCATAAATGCAGTCTCAAAAACAGTCATTTTTCACATTTTCTCAATTTTCTCTGAAGTTTTTAAGATTGGATACCTGACCTATATATGGTATATAGGGCAAAGTAAGCCCTATCTTTTGATACCAGTTTGGTTGACCTTGCTTCAAGGTCAAGGTCACAGGAGCTCTTCAAAGTTGGATTGTATACATATTTTGAAGTGACCTTGACCTTGAACTATGGAAGATAACCGTTTCAAACTTAATAATTATGTGGGGCACACATTATACTTTCATCATGATACACATTTGGTCACATATCATCAAGGTCAAGGTCACTTTGACCCTTATGAAATGTGACCAAAATGGGGTAGTGAACCACTAAAAGTGACCATATCTCATGGTAGAAAGTGCCAATAAGCACCATTGTGCTTCCTATGTCTTGAATGAACAGCTTTGTGTTGCATGACCTTGGATGACCTTGACCTTGGGTCAAGGGTCACATGTATTTTGGTAGGAAAAAAGTGTAAAGCATTTCTTAGTGTATGATGTCATTGGTAGGTTTAGTTGTTTGACCTTGACCTTGAAGGTCACCTGAAGGTCAAGGTCATATAAAGGTCAAGGTCAAGCATGTGAGTCGTATGGGCTTTCCCCTTCTTGTCATTATTGTCATTGTTGTTGCCGTGCATTATTGTCGGTGCCACCACCACCACTGTTGTTGTTGTCGTCGTCGTCATCATCATCATCATCATCATCATCATCATCATCATCATCATCATCATCATCATCATCATCATCATTATTCACATCACCATCATCACCACCACCACCCTCATTGTCATCGTCGTCGTTGTCATCATCGTCCTCATCATCCTTTGTTTGCCCTGCATGGCCAGATAGGGGACCGAGGGCTCACGCTGAGTGGGGGTCAGAAGCAGCGCGTCAGCATAGCCCGGGCGGCCTACAGCCAGAGCGACATTTACCTGCTGGACGACCCGCTGTCGGCACAGGACGTGCTGATTGGGCGACACATCTTCTCCAGGTGCTTCAAGAAGCTGCTGCAGGGCAAGACCGTGGTCTTCGTCACCCACCACCTGGAGGTGAGGCGCCTCTTGTCTTGGCACCCTGTGGGTTGGGGCAGGAATAGACCCTCTAGTCTCCCTACGAGAGTCGTAAAAAGCGAGTAACTAGGAACATCGAGATTTGACAAACCAGATCTAGTGATTTTGTCGTTAGTGACATTTCATAGCCTGTGAAGGCAGTTTGGTGGTAAGGTCTTCTTATCAATCAACCAGTCTTTTGTCCTGTGGTGTTTGGATGGTCGTCGTCAGACCCTTTCATGTGAGTTGATGAAACGTTATGATATAAAACTGAAAACAGCCATCACTCATTTACGTCGTGATTTCGTTTATGTATTTGAACCCTAATGATGCATTTAATATTTAATTCTTGAGTGGGCATTCATATACAGCTGTTGAACGCATAATGCTTTGCCGGTCCTTCCATGCTATCATCCATCCCATGCATGGACTAATTTCCCATCTGTACATCTTGATCTGTCCACCTGTTTGTTCATCTGTCCATCTCTGATCACTCATGAATAGTCGCTATTCAAGTGTGAAAAGGGGGTTTAATTGATGCTATATGAAATGTCACCATTAAACAAATGGAAAAAAGAATATTAAAAGAAACAAGTGAAAACAATGACAAAAAAAGAGAGGATGGGGAAGGGAGGTGGGATTACTGCTGTGACAATTTTACAAGTGATCGTAGAACTGTTCCCCTGGGGTTCAGTGTGATGTGAGTGACTGTCAGTAATTCATGTAATTGACAATGCAGAAAATGCCAATTGAAATGCAAGCAATAAATGATGCATGAATGCATGAACTACATAATGCTAAACAGAATACTTGATCCAAAGTTTCTCTCACTTCTGTCGAGGGCTGCTGTTCTGAACTGCATTCGTGGCTCACCCAACATGTATGAAGAACTGATGGGGTGCCTAGAGGAGGCAGACTCTAATGTTTGTTTTGCAGCTGTATTTATCATGTTAAAACCTGACAACTTAGAATCGTGTTTCAGTACCTGACTAATGCTTCTTTCGGGTTTTAGTACCTGGTGACTGTGTCCTGTTTTAGTATGTGACGACTGTTTGTGTTATGTTTCAGTATGTGACAACTGTTTGTGTCGTGTTTCAGTACGTGACAACTGTTTGTGTAATGTTTCAGTACGTGACGACAGTTTGTGTCATGTTTCAGTGCCTGACGACCCTTTGTGTCATGTTTCAGTATGTGACAACTGTTTGTGTAATGTTTCAGTATGTGACAGTTGTTTGTATCATGTTTCAGTACATGGCAACTGTTTGTGTCATGTTTCAGTACGTGACAACTGTTTGTGTCATGTTTCAGTACGTGACAACTGTTTGTGTCATGTTTCAGTACGTGACAACTGTTTGTGTCATGTTTCAGTATGTGTCAACTGTTTGTGTCATGTTTCAGTATGTGACGACTGTTTGTGTCATGTTTTAGTGCCTGACGACCGTTTGTGTCGTGTTTCAGTATGTGTCAACTGTTTGTGTAATGTTTCAGTATGTGCCAACTGTTTGTGTAATGTTTCAGTACGTGATGACTGTTTGTGTAATGTTTCAGTACGTGACAACTGTTTGTGTCATGTTTCAGTACGGGACAACTGTTTGTGTCATGTTTCAGTACGTGACAACTGTTTGTGGCATGTTTCAGTATGTGACAACTGTTTGTGTCATGTTTCAGTACATGACGACTGTTTGTATCATGTTTCAGTACGTGACGACGGTTTGTGTAATGTTTCAGTACGTGACGACTGTTTGTGTCATGTTTCAGTCCCTGACAACTGTTTGTGTAATGTTTCAGTACGTGACAATTGTTTGTGTATGTTTCAGTGCCTCACGAATGTTTGTGTCATGTTTCAGTACCTGACGAATGTTTGTGTCTTGTTTCAGTATCTGACGACTCTTCGTGTCATGTTTCAGTGCCTCACGACTGTTTGTGTCATGTTTCAGTACCTGACGACTGTTTGTGTCATGTCTTAGTACGTGACAACTGTTTGTGTCATGTTTCAGTACCTGACGACTGTTTGTTTCATATTTCAGTACGTGACAACTGTTTGTGTCGTGCTTTAGTATGTGACGACTGTTTGTCATGTTTCAGTATGTGACGACTGTTTATGTCATGTTTCAGTACATGAAGACAGTTTGTGTCATGTTTCAGTACGTGACAACAGTTTTTGTCATGTTTCAGTGTCTGACAACTGTTTTGTTTCTGTACATGACAATGGTTTGTGTCATGTTTCAGCATGTGACGACAGTTTGTGTCATGTTTCAGTATGTGATGACATTTAGTGTCATGTTACAGTGTCTGACGAATGTTTTGTTTCTGTACATGACAATGGTTTGTGTCATGTTTCAGCATGTGATGACATTTAGTGTCATGTTACAGTATGTGACAACTGGTTGTGTCGTGTTTCAGTGTCTGACGACTATTTTGTTTCTGTACATGACAATGGTTTGTGTCATGTTTCAGTATGTGACGACAATATGTGTCATGTTTCAGTATGTGACAACTGTTTGTATTATGTTCCAGTATGGGACGACTGTTTGTGTCATATTCCAGTGCCTGACGACATTATGTGACATGTTTCAGTGCCTGACAACTGTTTTTGTCATATTTCAGTACCTGACAATTGTTTGTATCGTGTGTCAGCACGTGACGACTGGTTATGTCGTGTTTCAGTACGTAGCAGCTGTTTGTGTCATGTTTCAGTATATGACGACTGGTTGTGTCATGGTTTTTGACTCACATGCGAAGCAAAAGTGAGTCTATGTACTGAGCCGTGTCGTCCGTCCGTCCGGGCGTCCGTCAGTCCGTCCGTCCGTCCGGGCGTAAAAAACTTAAACGTTGGATTTTTCTCGGAGACTATTAAGTCTATCAACACCAAATGTGGCATGATGGTGTATGATGACAAGGCCTCAAAAAACATACATAGTGACTTGACCTTGCTTCAAGGTCAAGGTCACAGGAGCCATAAATGTGGTCTCAAAAACAGTCATTTTTCACATTTTCCCAATTTTCTCCCACGTTATTGAGAATGGCGACCTTAGCTACAAGTGGTATATAGGTCAAAGCAAGCCCTATCTTTTGATACCAGTTTGGTTGACCTTGCTTCAAGGTCAAGGTCACAGGAGCTCTTCAAAGTTGGATTGTATACATATTTTGAAGTGACCTTGACCCTGAACTATGGAAGATAACTGTTTCAAACTTAATAATTATGTGGGGCACATGTTATACTTTCATCATGAGACACATTTGTTTACATATCATCAAGGTCAAGGTCACTTTGACCCTTATGAAATGTGACCAAAATGGGGTAGTGAACCACTAAAAGTGACTATATCTCATGGTAGAAAGTGCCAATAAGCACCATTGTGCTTCCTATGTCTTGAATTAACAGCTTTGTGTTGCATGACCTTGGATGACCTTGACCTTGGGTCAAGGTCACATGTGTTTTGGTAGGGAAAATGTGTAAAGCATTTCTTTGTGTATGATGTCATTGGTAGGTTTAGTTGTTTGACCTTGACCTTGAAGGTCACCTGAAGGTCAAGTTCATATAAAGGTCAAGGTCAAGCATGTGAGTCGTATGGGCTTTGCCCTTCTTGTTTGAGTATAGGACGACTGTCATGTTTCAGTACATGACGACTGGTTGTGTCATGTATCAGTGCCTGACGACTCTTTGTGTCGTGTTTCAATATATGACGACTCTTTGTGTCATGTTTCAGTATGTGACAACTGTTTATTTTGTGTTTCAGTACCTGACGACTGTTCGTGTCGTGTTTCAGTATGTGACGACTGGTTGTGTAATGTTTCAGTACCCGACA
>JAWQFJ010000550.1:0-5000 GCA_034096865.1 Theodoxus fluviatilis
AGCCTCCCTGGCTCTCTCTGCAACCCTCCTAGCTCTCTCTCTCTCCTTCTGCTCCAACTTCTTGTCTTTATATGCCTTTATCCTCCCTCTGGCTGCCTTTATCCCTTCCCTTATCTGTTCAACCTCCAGTTTTCTCTTTCTCTCCGCTTCTTCAGCCTCCCTCTCTCTCTCTGCCTCATACTTCTCCCTATCTCTCTCTTTCTCTGCATCCTCCCTCTGCTCCGCCATGACTAATTCATCACCTCCCCAAACACTAAAGAGCAAACTAGCAAACTTCCCACACTAAGTATCCACTCAATTCCTAAGAATAGTCAAAACAAATACTAAGCAAGGTCACACAAACAGCAAGGCATGAGAGCAATCAAGGTGAATCAAAAACAAAAATGGCAGGTCAGGTCATAACACTCTCGCTCAAGGTACAGACACTCCAAATTTAACTGTAAAACATGAATTCAGATTTACTTTACTTTTGCATTTCGTTCAAATTATCCCGGACGAGCCCCCAAATGTGACGTACTTGTTCTTTGATCAAATTAACTCGTTTAAATGTCTAGGGGAAGAACCAAAGCACGCACCTTCATTCCTCCATTCACACGCTAGATGGTAATTGTCTAAATGAAGTAATGGCAAAAACGGTATCAATTCAAAGGAAGTAGTTTAATTTTCATGAATGCATTTACCAGTGAATGGTGACTGAGCGACAAACGCTACAATAAATGCATAGAATGCAAGTAGAAAACAATCAATTCAGTTCAGCAATTTGAAGCGAGACAAGTAAAAAGAAAACAATGAAAAGAAAGATGTCTGCCCGAGCCGAGGTAATTAACTAAATGTACTTATCTGACCCTTTCGATGAAAAACGTGCAGGTGGAGAAGCACGGACCTAAACCCCACGCTCACCGCGTTAGCACCGGGGTTGGAATTGGGGGGAGGGGGTCTGAGTGCACCGACATTGCAGCCGGTGACCCTGGAGGGAAATCACCACAGTCGATGAAACAGCTGAAACTTGGCATTCTTTCATTCTCTCTCTCTCTCTGGCATTCCTTCTTCTTCTGCGTCGTGTCGAGGGAACTGGCTCCTACGTCTTCTTCTTCTTCTTCCTCGGAAAGGAGTCGGTCTGCTCTCCAACAAGACAGGCCACCACACTTTAGCAAAGCAGGCAAGCTGGCTGGCAGGCAAGCTGGCTGTTCAACATTCCACCACCCCCTGGCAGAGGGGTTCGCTTCCAACTGGCTCCGGGCCGGCTGAGGTTTCTTACTATTCCCATTCTACGTTTCTCTATATGGCCACCGCCAAGTATAAACCTAACAAGCAGGGCGCCAGCATCTTCACGGACACTGCTTTTGCTGAAAATAAATGTTATGACGCCTCGAGCATCCGGCGACACTTGTTTAAATAACTTCGCTGACGTCACCAAGTCCAGCCAGTCCAATCACTACTGTCCATCCCACCCCACTCTGACTGGTCAATTCACAAGTTGAAATTCACTGGTTGGTCAGCGCTAAAACGCCAGTGAAGTCCACTACACTGGTAACGCTTTCAAGTTATTCACATGCACAGGGGTCAATTCTGTACTGACACCGGCTCAGGGCAATGAAAAAACCTCTAAGGCTACGGCTCAGCAGACGCATAGTAAACATTTCTAATAATACTAATAACCACAAGGCATGAAAAAACGTTGTCTCGCCACATTCGCGAAGCAACGCCATAGGATAGGAGTGTGTGAGTGTGAGAGAGAGAGAGAGAGAGAGAGAGAGAGAGAGAGAGAGAGAGAGAGAGAGAGAGAGAGAGAGAGAGAGAGAGAGAGGGAGGGAGGGAGGGAGGGAGGGAGAGAGAGAGAGAGAGAGAGAGAGAGAGAGAGAGAGAGAGAGAGAGAGAGAGCCGTCTGCACTAGGTGCTGACATAGTCATTAGCTTTTTAAAATTCTTTATCTTTTTAAGGGTTGTATTGCAGGATGCTTAACTTTCACAGGCTTAAGTATCCAAATTGCATTTACAGGTGTATGCAGAATGTCGAACCACATAAGCAACGATCCCAATTACCAGCCTCAGGGCACTGTGTCCGAACAGGCTGCCCAGATGCTGAATGAATTCTGGCCCAAGGCAATGCAGACCATCCAGGAAATGACAACTGTGAGTTAACATCTCCCCTTGTCTTAGTGATTTGCAAGACAACTGTGCTGTATGGAACTTGAGGGAATGACTCATCTATGATCATGATATTGTTTCATGAGGCGTTGCACTCCAACAGAGTTGTTTGATTTGCAGGCACCAAGCAACATGCAGTGCATTGAGTTTGAGCCACCCAGAAACATGTGTACAAAGATTTTTGCAATAGAGATACTGCAATGCAAAGGATTAGGTTATCATTAATTATATTTTGTTTGCAGTTGTCTATGATTTTTGACTCACATGCGAAGCAAAAGTGAGTCTATGTACTGAGCCGTGTCGTCTGTCCGTCCGTCCGTCCGTCCGTCCGTCCGGGCGTAAAAAACTTAAACGTTGGATTTTTCTCGGAGACTATTAAGTCTATCAACACCAAATGTGGCATGATGGTGTATGATGACAAGGCCTCAAAAAACATACATAGTGACTTGTGGGGCTCTGTGGCCGAGTGGTTAGCGCGCTGGACCTACAGTCGCTTGCGGCCAGTGGGTACGGCGTTCGAAGCTGGGCGGTTTCCAGAGTTGCATCCTTGAGCAAGATGCTTTACTCGCATTGTTTCTCCTCACCCAGGAGTAAAACCGGGTACCTGTGAGGGCAATATTGGCAAAAACGTTGTGCGATTAACCCTTGTATGCGGCCAAGCGCCAGCATCGGGTTGGAATACTCCCCAGGGAGCGGAGTTGGTGCTGGTACCTAACTGTGTGCGTCGTAAATGTCTGTCACTATGTTTGTTGTGAGGTACCAGTGAGGATTGATGAAGATGCCCAGTGATCAGGGGGTAAAGTGTAAGCGGTTTGAGACCCAGACAAAGGGTGTAAGTCGCTATAAAAAACCACACCTTTACCTTTTACCTTTACTTGACCTTGCTTCAAGGTCAAGGTCACAGGAGCCATAAATGTGGTCTCAAAAACAGTCATTTTTCACATTTTCCCAATTTTCTCCCACGTTATTGAGAATGGCGACCTTAGCTACAGGTGGTATATAGGTCAAAGCAAGCCCTATCTTTTGATACCAGTTTGGTTGACCTTGCTTCAAGGTCAAGGTCACAGGAGCTCTTCAAAGTTGGATTGTATACATATTTTGGAGTGACCTTGACCCTGAACTATGGACTTAATAATTATGTGGGGCACATGTTATACTTTCATCATGAGACACATTAGTTCACATATCATCAAGGTCAAGGTCACTTTGACCCTTATGAAATGTGACCAAAATGGGGTAGTGAACCACTAAAAGTGACTATATCTCATGGTAGAAAGTGCCAATAAGCACCATTTTGCTTCCTATGTCTTGAATTAACAGCTTTGTGTTGCATGACCTTGGATGACCTTGACCTTGGGTCAAGGTCACATGTATTTTGGTAGGAAAAATGTGCAAAGCATTTCTTTGTGTATGATGTCATTGGTAGGTTTAGTTGTTTGACCTTGACCTTGAAGGTCACCTGAAGGTCAAGGTCATATAAAGGTCAAGGTCAAGCATGTGAGTCCTATGGGCTTTGCCCTTCTTGTTTTTGGATGGAGTAGGTTTTTGATCTTCTGACATATAATTGATTTTCCTTGCCCATTACTGCATCTTGTTAGTATATTTTGTATGAATATTTTCAGAATGATTTCAAGAATCAGGAACTGCCTTTGGCACGGATAAAGAAAATCATGAAGCTGGACGATGATGTGAAGGTCAGTATTACTTATTAGTGTTTCTTTTGGGTTTTAGTTTTTCCTCTGTTTTTGATGTTTTATTTGCACAGCTGCAGATCCCTTATTATTTAAGGAGATACTGCTACTCATGCCGTCCCATTATAACTTCTAGTGCATTTACTGTATCAGAAAGAGACACCTACACATGCATGCACATGCACACACAATTACACACACACACACACACACACACACACATACATACACACACACACACATACATACACACACACACACATACATACACACACACACACACTGTCTGCCTGCCTCTCTCTCTGCCTGCCTGCCTGCCTGCCTCCCTGCCTCTCTCTCTCTCTCTCTCTCTCTCTCTCTTGATAAATATATAAAAGAAAATGTGCGTGTGAATAAAATGAGAGACTGCAGTTGGTTGCTGAAAGGAACTAGCACTGGAATAACAAAGAGTGTATCCATGTACATCTTCTATGCCTTGAAACTCAGAGAGGAAAAAAGAAACAACATGTGAACCTTGTGTTGAATCTGTTTTGATTGTAACACTGATGATTATGGTTGTGTTTTGTTTGAATATCCAAACATCTGAATTATTGTTATATGTAGTTCAATGGGCTGTTAGCAAATGAATAAACATTCAGTTCACTTCAGTTCTCTCTCTCTCTCTCTCTCTCTCTCTCTCTCTCTCTCTCTCTCTCTCTCTATCTCTCTCTCTCTCCCTCCCTCCCTCCCTCCCTCCCCTCCCTCCCTCCCTCCCTCCCTCCCTCCCTCCCTCCCTCCCTCCCTCCCTCCCTCCCTCCCTCCCTCCCTCCGCCCTCCCTCCCTCCCTCCCTCCCTCCCTCCCTCTCCCTCCCTCCCTCCCTCCCTCCCTCCCTCCCTCCCTCCCCCATCCCTCTCTCTCTCTCTCTCTCTCTCTCTCTCTCTCTCTCTCTCTCTCTCTCTCTCTCTCTCTCTCTCTGAATATTTGCCTCAAGGACTGAATGTAAGAAAGGCGCTACTGCCTAATTCACTACCATTGTAAAATAAAGTTTGTTCGTTCTCTCCGTCTGTCTCTCTCTCTCTCTCTCTCTCACACACACACACACATACACACACACATACACACACACACACACACACACAAGCCAAACATTTCAAACAGTCAATATACGCAACACTTTTTTTC
>JAWQFJ010000550.1:12500-20000 GCA_034096865.1 Theodoxus fluviatilis
TGTGTGTGTGTGTTTTTATGGATGTGGAGTGTTTGGATGTGTGTGCCTGCGTGTGTGTGTGTGTGTGTGTGTGTGCATGTGTGTGCATGTGTATGTTTATGGATATAAGGTGTTTGGATGTGTGTGTGTGTGTGTATGTGTGTGTGTGTGTGTGTGTGTGTATTTATGGATGTGGAGTGTTTGAATGTGTGTGTGTGTTGTGTATCTGTGTGTGTGTGGGTGTGTATGTTTATGGATGTAAGGTGTTTGGATATGTGTGTGTGTGTGTGTGTGTGTGTGTGTGTGTGTGTAAATTTATGGATGTGAAGTGTTTGGGTGTGTGTGTGTGTGTGTGTGTGTGTGCGTGTGTGTATGTTTATGGATGTAAGGGGTTTGGATATATGTGTGTGTGTGTGTGTGTGTGTGTGTGTGTATTTATGGATGTCAAGTGTTTGGATGTGTGTGTGTGTGTGTGTGAGTGTGTGCGCGTGTGTGTGTGTGTGTGTGCGCGTGTGTATGTTTATGGATGTAAGGGTTTGGATATGTGTGTATGTGTGGATATGATGTTTAGATATGCATGTATGTGTGTGTGTGTGTGCACGCGTGTATGTGTGTGGATATGATGAGGCACATAGAACATCATGATCATCCACTGCATCTGACTCCATCTCCAGCCATCTCAACATCCTCTTGCCACTGGACTAAGATGGTTTCAGATAAGACTAAGAGAGTTAGGTGGACAATGCACAACATTCCAAAAGTATGCCTAACAGCGGTGCTGCTCAAAGGTAGTTCTTTCTCATGAACACTGGAGGCTGGTTGAACCCTGTGGACTGAAGGCAGTACTGGTTATATGATGTTGTGTGTGTGTGTGTTGCAGAGCCTCTACCAGATGCAGATGGGACAGGGTGCCCAGCAGATCTTCATCCAGCAGGCTGCCGCAGGGGATGAGCAGCAGGCTGATGGCCAGGATGGCTCCTAGACTCCTGGACTGATGACCTTCATGGATTGACAGCTGTCATGAATCTCTCCAGCCCTCTACGCAGCCCCCTGCTCTTCCTCATTTCTTTGCTCAATCCCCTCCATCTTGAAAGCCGTTGCATCGAACCTCCATGACAGAAAAGCTGTGTTCCTGGTGTAGTCCCATTAAGATTTCATCTGTGTGTTTGTCAGTTTGTTTGAATGGGAAATTTCCTCACAGCCATGAACCTGCAAGTCATTGCCATTTCTGTGTTACATTGTGTGAGGAGTGTCTGTCTGTGACCATCGTTTTTCAAGATGTCTTGACCATGCTTCTAGATTGGTGCCATTGCCACCAATGCGGTTTCTTTTCTGAATTTGTTCCAAGTAGCAAGTTTGGGTTGTACATCTCATGATGGAGCTTTTCTTTATTTGGTGTTCACTACATGACCACACAGTATGGCAACAAGGTGGAGCTCCTTATTGACACTTTTTTATGTGTAGGATTAGATTGCATTTAAAGTGTTTTTAATTTCTTTGAAAATGTCATACTCAACCATATCAGGTGTGTTTTATGTGTGGAATTTTTCCCCATCACTCTTTGTCACTATAAGTTGTTTGCGTGTTCAATGATAAGAGAGATTGGGCAATTATCTCTCATAGAATGATGGGAAGTATTGTCATGTGTGTCACATAAGACATACTGCTATGATGCCTATACTCATGTGAGATACAGTGTTCAGTTTTTTTCTCTTTACGTTTTAAAAATGGATTTGGTGGGTTTTGGAGCCAAGCTAATGGGAGACATTTATCAACACTGTGGATCCTAGCTTAGGGGGGAAAAGGGTCACTTTCCTCCTAAGTGAAGATATATAGTGTGCACACCCGTCAGCTGCCTTGACATCATGCTCCGTGAGTGGAACCCCCTGTGGGTTGGGGGTAAGAATATACACACACCCCTCCCCCCCCCCCCCCCCCCCCCCCCCCCCCCCTCCCCCCCAAGTCTCCCTACACAACTCATGCAAGTGGAATGACTAGGGAAATTCAGACTTGACAGGGACTTTCTCTAACCAGCTCTAGTGCTTGTTGTAGTCAGTTTTGGTGTGGCAGAGCTGTCAAAGGCTCACAGGCCATTAAACTTCATTAATCAACCTTGTATGGCCAGTCACTTGGGGAAGAAAAAAAAAAAGCAAACGCTATTGCTTATAAATGTTTGGAAGGACTTCCAAATCTGAGCAGCATGCACCTGGTACATAACTCTTCGATCTGGCTTTCTAGATTCCCACACAAAGGCAAAAGTATTGATGGATTGATCCATCAGGAAAATGTAACGCTCAGGGACTTGACAAAGCTTTCACCTGAACCCATCTTGCGTCAATACCTGTTGCTGAAAAATCAGGCTCTTATTGCAGACAGCAATGTGGCTGATCAGCCAGTCATGGGCTTCCTATATCAATGGGCATGAGTGCTTGGATTCCCAAGTCTGATCTTTTTTCTTTCCCGTATCGTTCTTGGTATATGACAATAGTGAACACAATTTTTACCTTCGATTTTTATTCTAATCATGTTGTGATCTGACTGGTGTATCCATCAAAGACATTGCTATATGTCCTGTATTTCTTTACTTTTTTTCCTCTGTGCTTTGCACCTAAATGTGTTCATGCATCATATGTTCCCTAGTTAAGGTTGTTTTATATATGATGGCCACCTTAGTGATCATATTACTGGTAGATTCTTTGCATGACCTGGTAGTATCCAGTATGCTTTAGTTTGGATCAGGGCTGCAGAAACTGCACTCAGACAGCTGCCTGACACAGCTCGTATTATCCCTAGCCAAGGAGAAGTGGGAAACGTCAGCCCATCAAGCCAGTCAGAATTTCATCTTCAGAAATGCCTACTCTACCGAAAAAATCGGGAGACTCCCGATTTAGGCCTGCATCTTCCGACCTCCCGATTAGGCTTTGAATTCTCCCGATTTCAATAGCAGTGAAACCCCCCCCCCCCCCCCACGTTTCGGCTGATCTCTAAGCGCTCCTATAGGGTCATACCCCCCCGCCCGCCCGCTCTCACGATTCGCATGAGCTCTAAGTGGCCTCATAGGGTCGTTCTCTGCCCCCCCCCCTCACGTTTCGGCAAGATCTCAAAGCGGTCCTATAGGGCCGATCTCCACCCCCCGCTATCACGTTTTGGTTGAGCCCCCTTCCCCCCGGACCCAGGCCTGTTTTTCAGAATCTCCCGAATTGGCCTTCGGGGGGGTAGGCAGGTCTGCATCTTGCCTCCAAGGGGAGTTCCATCATCCCTGCATTTGTGGGAGGCAGGCCGTGCTTAGGATGTTAGACTATTTCTTGACATCACACCCAGTGATGTCTCTCTCCCCTCTTCTACTCCATGCAACGGTGTTTGGCATGGCCCCACCTGTTTCCCTGTAGACTGGGGGTAAGAATAGACCCATTGTCTCCCTATGCAATTTATAAACGGTGAATGACAAGTGATATCGACACCTGAACCAGCACAAAGAGTTTCACTATCAGTCCCTTTACATAGCCTTTTAGGGCTGAGAGGCCACGAAACTATGTTAATCTTAAACTTCATCATCGATCCACCCCTCTCGGCCAGTTTGCTAACCCCCTAGTTGTGACCACACTTCTCCCCTTCCATTTCGCCCTGTCTTTTGTCTGGCCGTAGTGAATCCTCAGACTGTTCCCCAACTGGCATTTCATGAGCATTGCTCTGTTTTCATGGGTGATATCCCTCACAACTCAGAACAGCATGGCTTTGATGTTAGTGCTGATGAAAAATGGGTATGTGTTCAGGAAGCTGGTCCCACTTTCGGGCTTGGGAAGGAGTGTCAGATTCAGCAGCCCTTTCCTTGAGCTCTAGTTGCTCCTGTAGTGCATGGTGGCCTCTGTAATCCTCTCACCCCCATGAATCCTCGACTTGTAGTGCATGGTGGCCTCTGTAATCCTCTCACCCCCATGAATCCTCGACTTGTAGTGCATGGTGGCCTCTGTAATCCTCTCACCCCCATGAATCCTCGACTTGTAGTGGTTTACTTAGTAATCATTTATATGTGTAATTTTTTTGTCATTTTGCTGATTACATGAACAAAGAGAAGAAGTTGCGGGCAGATGTTCTCCTCCTTTTTGTATGGTTTCTAGCCATGCAGTTGGCATAGA
This sequence comes from Theodoxus fluviatilis, assembly GCA_034096865.1. NCBI lineage: Eukaryota > Metazoa > Mollusca > Gastropoda > Cycloneritida > Neritidae > Theodoxus > Theodoxus fluviatilis. The sequence continues at coordinate 16,616 of JAWQFJ010000550.1, forward strand.
TCTGCATTACTCTCCTGGCTGGGAGATGCTTCCATTTAAACTGCTGTGGCAAGTGTGCCAAGATCTGGAAGCCCTGCCTTGATGTCATCTCCAGTTCAGAGGACAACAGTCTTATCAGGATGACTGCATTTTGTACCACCAGAATGACGAGGGATAATGTAATGCAAGGTTGTCTGTGACAGGTTTGGAAAATATTCAGTGCATCAAGTACATAATGACATATTTTGGGCCCTGAAACCCTTGACTTTGTAATGATTTAGATGTTTTGATCATGTTCATTCATAACGAGAAATATATTTTACGTCAATTCCAGTATGAAGAGTGAAAGATTGAGCTCTGTGTACTCTGGTCTAGTCTTTGTCACAAAGAGTAGCTGTGGAGTGTATTGTTTCATTTATGTGTATGTGAGTGTGTGTGTGTGTGTGTGTGTGTGTGTGTGTGTGTGTGTGTGTGTGTGTGTGTGTGGGAGAGAGAAGAGAGAGAGAGAGAGAAGCATAAACTGATTCCTTTTCACTCGTTTGAGATTGACACTGAACCATGAAAACGCTAAAGACCTTGTAACCTTGGAGGTGAGTGCAGAGCGCTCGTCTCAGCGTATATATCTCCTGTGGTCTCAGTTTCTAGATGTTGATACTCGTGTGAAATTCATTTGTAACACTTGACTTCATGTACTGCAAGCTGAAGGGATGGTTATTTATTGTAGGTGAGGAACAAACAGCTGTTTCGTATTTTTCATTTCATTTCGTGGCTGTGACTGTGATAGACACCATTTCTTTCATGTCTCTGAGGCATGCAGGGGCAGCCACCAGGGATGCTGATTGTTTTCATCATCAGTGCCTCAAATTGTGTGACACTAGTCCCATGTAGGGGTGAGATGGGTTGGGAGTGTTGGTGTCTCTGAGAAGGTCTTTTGATATTGACACTGTAGAATAGATGGAGATAGTGTCTGAAGAGATCTTACAAAGAGGGACATCCTCCCTGATGCTAATAGTAATTGGGTCTGGTCTTTAGGACCACCATGAGCAGTGCCGGGAACAGAACGCATGGGAAGGGAATGGGGCTGGGTGTACCTAGAAAGCTCTCTGCTGTCAGGCTCCTCTGGTGAGAGTTCTCATTGTTTCCCCAAACTTCTACCTCTTGCCTTGGCTAAAGTGCCCAGCCTTTTCCCACTCCAGTCTCTCTCGGGGTTTGTGCATCTAATGTCTGTGATAGCGATTGAGATTGATAGATTGATCTTCTGTGTGAATCTGCATCCTTGCCTCTGCGAGAGTCTCTAGAGTTTCACGTTTCGCTCCGTTGTTGTAGTGATGAAGTCCTGTGTGGATTCCCTCTTGAAGGAGGTTTTTATTTGGAGAGACAAGACTAATGTTTCATAGTTGACCTAGACATTGTGTATACCCTGATGGCTAAATTGAGAGGCACATGCTTATGGCACTAATTGCTATACTTTTTTTCTCCTGTAATTGTTGATCAGTTCAATACATGCTGCTGGAACATAGCACTGCAGCTATTATTTCATCAAGGACCTTGTCTGTCAGAATGCTTTTAGCAAGATTGTAGAAAATTCCTCTGATTGTTGTGGGACAGTTTTTAGTATTTTAGGAAATTGATGTTGAATGGGTAAGCTTTTTCACATTTGTGTTTGGAGATTTACACATTTAAATTATTTCAATGATAGCTAATCATCTTCGAGGAATGACTTTGATGTTCAAAATTAGATGATAGTTTTAATAACCTGTACACATTTTGGTTCGTGTGCCCTAAAATGGTATATTTTTTCAACCTGTTCAAGTGTTACTGTCTCCTAGAGCTAAGAAACTCTTTGCTGAGACAAGTCTGCCACCACAATACTTATCATCATTGTCTATCGTCATTCACTTTTTTTCTCTCAAAAACAAGATCTGAGTTGAAATGTGTGTGCAAGAAGTATTTTGAATGATGTATTGAAGCTGTGTGTCCCATCCTGCAGTGTGACAATCATGAATATTCTGAGAAACTGGACACGTTCATTTCATTGCAAAGGGTCTATTTGAGAACCGTGTGCAGGGTTCATAAAGAATGATGAAATGCAGTTTCTGTGTGATACTTTTTCCTGTAAGTGCAGTTGCATTTAAACAAAGTTTAATGTTTCAAAATAATCATTATTGTGATTTGTTATAATGTGCAAGTGTTTGCACTGTTTCTGGAACCATAAGGTCAGCTTAAAAAAAGTGTAATGTTTTGTAGAATTGGGGAAAAAGAAGAAGCACCAAAAGTGAGAAGTCAAAATGTTACTCATCGGAGCATCATGTAGCATCATGTAGCATCATGTAGCATCATGTAGCATCATGTAGCATCATGTAGCATCATGTAGCATCATGTAGCATCATGTAGCATCATGTAGCATCATGTAGCATCATGTAGCATCATGTAGCATCATGTAGCATCATGGAGCATCATGTAGCATCATGTAGCATCATGTAGCATCATGTAGCATCATGTAGCATCATGTAGCATCATGTAGCATCATGTAGCATCATGTAGCATCATGTAGCATCATGTAGCATCATGTAGCATCATGTAGCATCATGTAGCATCATGTAGCATCATGTAGCATCATGTAGCATCATGTAGCATCATGTAGCATCATGTAGCATCATGTAGCATCATGTAGCATCATGTAGCATCATGGAGCATCATGGAGCATCATGTAGCATCATGTAGCATCATGCAGCATCATGCAGCATCATGCAGCATCATGGAGCATCATGGAGCATCATGTAGCATCATGTAGCATCATGTAGCATCATGTAGCATCATGTAGCATCATGTAGCATCATGGAGCATCATGGAGCATCATGGAGCATCATGTAGCATCATGTAGCATCATGGAGCATCATGGAGCATCATGTAGCATCATGTAGCATCATGTAGCATCATGTAGCATCATGTAGCATCATGTAGCATCATGTAGCATCATGTAGCATCATGTAGCATCATGTAGCATCATGTAGCATCATGGTGTGTGCATTTTGACTGAAACTGCTGGGGGGAAAAGCACATTAAAGGTGAACTCTCAATCGATGAATTTGTTGATGGCACATTGATGAAGGCACATAATTTTTGCTCAGTTTAGCCTTGCAAGGAGACTTGCATCCATAGTAAACTTGCCACTATTCAACTCTTAACCAAAGCCTGATGCAGCCTGTTGCTGAGAGTGGGACTGGATGTGGAATGGGTGTGCAGAGACTTTTTTGAACCCTTGATGTTGACTAATCAAACAGTATGCAGCTCCTTTTCTCTTGGAGGCCGTTGTCTAGTCCGGACCACTGGAGCCCAATGGTTTGCCATTGATGTTGCATGTTCTCTTGTTGTTACGCACATGTCTTGGGAAACATGAAACATG
>JAWQFJ010000550.1:22500-35000 GCA_034096865.1 Theodoxus fluviatilis
GCGTTTTGATACGATTCAGGTTTAGCATCGACCTGAAGATAAATAGAAGATATGCAGACGAGACTGATCTCGGATGTCCATTCTGTGGAGATAGAGAGGATGAAGAACATTTTCTTTGTAGATGCACTGCATACAATGAACTGCGCTCGAAATACCTAAGACATCTGTTACCTAATAGATATACTGGATCCATGAGTACGGTAATAATGCGAGAGTCTGACACGAGAAAAATAAGATCTTTAGCTATGTACATATATTATGCTCTTGAAATGCGTACCCTCAGAATAGGGGACAGATGTATGGTCCCGGTAACGGTTTGACCCGCTCTGTGACTAAACTGGCGATGATTACTTGTGTTTTATGGTAAACTCCTGTATTTGCAATGGGCCGAGGGCCTTGACAATAAAGTTCAAGTTCAAGTTCTCTCTCTCTCTCTCTCTCTCTCTCTCTCTCTCTCTCTCTCTCTCTCTCTCTCTCTCTCTCTCTCTCTCTCTCTCTCTCTCCAGCCAAAATCAGTTCAGGCGCGCTGCGGGATGCCTACGTGACCAGTGTCCTCCTGTAGAGATACATAGTTTCGCTTCAACTAAACAGCCGGATTCAGCGGTCAATGGGGAGGTAACTCTTCACTTGCATTGCCTCTTTGTATGCAAACCAAACGCTGCATTTTTGAAATTGTCGGTCCGCGCAAAAAAATACGCACAGTTTTATAAAAATACGCATATCTGAACCAGTGAGTACGCTGAGGCAAAATTTGGGGTACCCAGGTCTGCCAGTGCAGTCATTTTTCCATGGGAAATGTTGGAGGAGTTGCATTTTATTAGATTCTGACAGAACGGGAATAAGATGTGCTGTGGAAATGTGTAACTGAGCACCCCGAAATGGGTCATTAGTCGGTTTTAAACTTTTTGTGGAATTATTGATATCATTTTAAAGCTGAGAGTTTAAACTTTCCAACGGTACCAAAACTGTGTATTTGGAAAAATCTGGAAGTTGCAAACTCGCAAATAGCTACACAAGCGTAAGTACGGCTTTTGTGTTTAATCCAACTTTCCAGACGGACAACGCTACACGAAAAAGTTCAGGGGTGCGTTTATTAGGCGTAGAATCTCCAGAGTCTCCCTCGATGGCTAGTCGAGGGAGAGCGAGACGTTCCTATAGCTTAAAAAAACGGCCAATCATCGGGCGCGTTTGTTAGGCCCAAAATCTCGAGAGAATCGCGAGGGCTAGGCGTCGCCTACATTCCTAGCTCACATGGAAGCACTTGCCGTGAAAGGGGGGAGGGGGAGGCCCGGAGCTCCCTCGATGCTTCCCACTGCAGAGACCTGTAGTGGGCTGCATATGAACTTACTATTTTAGTTCTGTACTTCGTTGTTCACAACTTTGAGTTGTTCCCAACTACGATAGTAAGGTGTGCATGAGACATTACTTGGTCGTGACAACGAAGTTGCCAACTATTTGCAAAATTAAATGGCCGACCTGTCTACGGTTCGCACAGAAAACGCTGTATTTTGGGACACTAGAAACCCATCCAAAGAAAATGTGAGCCATTGTCGCGTGGACGCGACAGGTGTTGTGATTAGAGGGAATAATGAGGGAGTGATAAATTAGGGTGACACCGCGTTCCGCTCAAATAACGGTTAGGGTCAGGGTTCGTTATAGCTTGGGCGGAAATTTCTCAGCGAGAGCACGGGCTGAGAAGTGAGTATTTTGTTAGGGGATTACCGATTGACCCAGCACGGGCTGGGGAGTGAGTGTTTTGCTAGGGGATTACCGATTGACCCAGCACGGGCTGGGGGTCAATACGAATTAAGCTCCCTGATTGGATGCGCACTACCGCGCGAGGGAGGTTTCTTGATTAGGGAGACGCGAAACGAGGTTCATTATTCATCGGGTTGGATGAGGGGAAGGACGTGCGAGCTTGGTGCTCCGCGAGTCGAAAACCGCTGGAGTGGTTTTGGGTGCGAATGTCGTATTTCGCAAGTCTTGCCTTGGCGGCTAGGCCAGCCGGCCAGGAAGATTCCGAGAATTAGTCTTGAACTGGACGTGAGGATTTGGTCGACGTGTTTTCACAGCCTTCGTTGGGGTAAGGCCGAATTCTTGTTTCTTTCGTTTGCCATGTGGGAAATGACCGTTGGGGTGACGGCGGGAAAGAATTCGATTATCGGGACAGAAAATGAATAAGCTAAAAATAAGGGACTCGTTTTCTTTGGTAGAAATGGACAGACTCCTTTTACATTAAGTTGTGGAATTCGTGCAATCTCGTTTTAACGTTGGGATGGTTTAAACAAGGCGTTCTCGTGGGGAGGGAAGCGAAGAGAGGGGTTCTCTGAGCACGTGGGTCGAGGGCGGTCGCCCTACTTCCAGTAATTCCATGAAAAAAGTTTATGGGGAAAAGAAAATAGTAGCTTATTAGTCCAGGTCGTTGTGTTACAGGCTTTTTAGGGTAGCTGAGTCTTACAGATGACGAACGCTCTAACTTGGATGGTGACGGATGGTGGACCGGGACTCTACCGTCTACGCTGAGCTTCTGAGGGCTCCACTTTCCAGCACCGGGTGGAACGCTGGCGCGGGTCGACGAACTGTTTCTTCAAGTGCACTGGGGTGTGCTGTTTCCTCAACGTTGGTGTCCCAAGTTGCAAGTACTTCTCGTGTAGTAAGCCTAGTCTAGCTCAGGGAGTGGACTGTGAAATCCCAGGGGGGAATTTGTGTATTTTTGACTTACTACAGACCTTGACTTTCTTCTAACTGAGGGTGCAGCAGAAGATAGCGAGGGGGCACGGAGACAATTCGTGTAACAGGTATCACTCAGGGGAGTGTTTTCCTTTCACTTACGCAAGGGGTGAAGAAAGAGAGATGGGGACTGTAATCTCTCCCTACACAAGGGGTGTGTGGGTAGTCTAACTCTGTGGGATAGGGAGTGGGACACTTCTAAGAGTGGACTGGAATTCCAGGGGAAGGAATTCGAACTCGGACAGGAAGCCCGGGAAGGGAAGGGTAAGGTGGTCGGACTTATGTGCTTCCATACCTGCAAGGAGGGTGGAGGGTGCTATAGTGTGTCGCAACGGGGGACATTGCGACGGAACAGTGTGAGATACGATTTGATTCACTGGGTTGGATGAAGTGTTTCACACTGGGACAGATTGGACTCGACCGTGGATAACCTTACTGTGTTTTGGAGTTTTATGTTGAATGGGTGTGTGTGTTACTCTTGGATCCGTGGGAGGAGCCAGGAACTGGTAAGCGGTTGCTTTTCCCATTCATCTGTGCTAGTTATTCGCCTGCGCTGTGGCTTAGCGTGGGGACGTCTCTGATTGGTTGGAGTGGGGAGGGAGAGACGGTTTGTTATTGTTAGCGTGTGACCTTTGGGCTTGGGGTCAGGCCAGGCTGTGTTGACTCTTGCTTGGAGTGGAGCGGGAGTGAAAGGGGGGTGTGGTTTATGGGTTGTTGATAGCTGAGCGTGCTTTGCTCAGGACTCGGGATTGTGTTTACTTCCTCGGAGAGGGGAGCGGACATTTCAAGTGGGGTTCGGGAATGAACTTTGATGTTTCTTCCAATTTAGGATTGTGGGGAAATTAAAGGAGGAGTTTCCTTTGTGGATATTTCATTCTCATTTAAGTCCATTTGGCGGACTTAGAGTGCAAAAGGGAAGAGGTGGTGTGCTTGTACTCTCTGGGATTGGAAGTGTTGTGGGAAATTTTATTATTAAGGGATTATTGTTGTTCAGGCCAGGACGGTCTTAACGAATGGTGGAAGAGAGGGTTTTTGGAGGAGTTTAAGGAACTTTTTTCCCTGTTTTGTGAAACAGGAGTTTGGTTGGAGGTTGTGGTTTTCTTGTATCACAGTGTCAACTTTAAACACGTTGCCGGTAACGTTGTTGTGTTTTGTTGCTTGTGACTTTTTCCTGGAAGTTGAGATTGGTGAACCTTGCTGGAAGGTTGTTGGGATTGTTGTTTACTTTTTCTGTTTACAGCAGAAGCGGCGCCATCTTGTTTCTGCTGGGCCAAGACTGTGTTGTTGATCTTGGTCTTCATTTTGTTTGAGCGCTGTTTGCGTTCCCTCCTTACTGCCCTGAGCAGGAGGGGGAGTTGTGCTTGATTAAACTGTTATTTTTGTACCAGATTCAGTGGTTTATTTTCTCACTTGTTGTTGACATTGTTGTTTATTTGTGGTGTCCCCCAAGGTGTGGCAGTTGAGTTTAGTTGTAAACTCAAAAGTGTCCAGTAGCTTTCACCCTCAGGGCGATTACATCGTCCCTGAGAGGTGAAGGTGCAGCATCGCAAAACTGCATTATAGCTATTAGATAACTTTTTCACGACAGCCATGAACAGCATTAATTTATCAAAGCTGTATGTTGATTGCATCAATAGGTCGTGAAAGCGCTTACATTTTACAAATGGAAATGCAGATCGACGCATATCTACACGCCGAGCATCCAAGCTTCGCGCACTTCTATTTATAGCTGACGCGCGGACCTCAGCGACACCAGGAAAGATTATAAATATATTGTTGTCCTCGACTGCTGCTCTTGACATTGTGTACAATGCTAGTGTTGTCTGATGCTATGAAAACGATACATTAAAATTGCATCTGTGTCATGAAAACACTGCTCAAATTAAATTGCTTTTTTTTTGGTAACTGAGAAAATGTGTGACGATGTACGCCAGGGTTTCACGAGTTTGGTGGGAAAAGTGGGAGCTGAGGCTGGAGTGTGTGTGTAGTGTACATTGCAGGTCGGGCCATTATGAGAAGGGCTGAGGCTGTTGTTAAACACCAAATCCACAATTTGAGCTTGGGACCTTCTTTTCCCCTAGAATACAGTATTTTCTTAATCTTTTCCATCATACAACTATTTGGAAAATGAATCAAACAACAAACTGTGCTTTCGGATGCTATTGCAGGATTTATGAATGGTTTGCAAATTAAACATTGCTGACAGTGTGAACTTGTTGATGAAGGATACCCACTGACTCGTAACAATAGTTTTCATTGTGTAAAAACACACAAAAATGTAGGTGCCAATACAAAAGTTTACGTGTAACAGTGGGGGGAGGCTCCCCTTTCGTGGAAGCACGTACTCGATCTCATTTTGCATTTCAACCACCAAGTCGAAGATGGTCTGTCTGGGCAGCCTGAAGCGCCGGTGTATTTGCCGATCATTGTAGGTATCCATAGGATTCGTTGTATCCCTAAAAATACGATTCCGCCTGATCGCACGGCGATTTCTGATCACCACAATGCGTGAGCAGCCGTGTTTGTTTTGCGTGTAGTTGGCTACTAAAACCGTGTAGTGGTGATACAGAGCAGCACTAAATTTTGGGTTGTTTAGTGGCCAACTTAGGAGGTAACTACGTGTAGTCAGCGTTTATGCAGACCTTATTTCGCAATTTAGTTGCAAACTTCCGATTTAGTTGCCAACAACCGTTTAGTAAGTTCATATGCAGCCCACTACTAAATGAGCCAAAATGCTCTTCCGCCTTGCCAGTTGATGACTGGCCGGTTTTTTTTATAGCTGTTGGAGCGTTTCGCTCTCCCTCGACTAGTCATTGAGGGAGAATCTCAGATTTTGGGTCTGGGGACGCGTTTGTTTGGCCACAAATCTCGCGATTCTCCCTAAATGGCTAGTCGAGGGCGAGTGAGACGCTCCTACAGCGAGAAAAACGGCCAATCATCTCGCAAGGCGGAAGAACATGGCTGCGTCCTGGAGCCAGAGTCGGTGAAGAAGTTGCAGATAGACGAAATAAATGACGATTCAGATATCACATCAGTTTTTCACATCATAGAACACATCAATTGAGGGAGCTCCGGACCTCCCTCGGCCTCTCGCCTTCACGGCGAGTGCGTCCTTATGAGCGAGGAACGTGGGCAACGTCTAGCCCTCACGATTTTCTCGAGATTTTGGGCCAAACAAACACACCCTAAGAAACGCGCCCACCAACTGGCAAGTCCGAGAGAACATGGCTGCGTCTGGCGCCCGAGTCGATGAAGGAGTTGCCGATAGACGAAATCACTGACGATACAGACATCACATCAGTTTTCACTTCATAGAACACACCAGGGTGTCATATCGAATGGCACGGGAAATTTTTATGCGAAAAAAAGCAACTCGGGTTCAACTGCAGACAATTTTGTCGAAAATGTATGCCTCGATTCATTTCGATCAAGTCAAGGGACATAATTCATAGAGCGTACGTGTACGGTGTTGCGTTTTTGCAAACAAAATTATTTTTTTCGGCAGTGTATGTCTAGAAATATCCTATTCACCTACTCCTCAAGATATACAAATAAACAATTGAACAGCAAATTCTTCCATGTACGTACACTTTTCCATTCTCGGACCCTGAGAAGCACATTACAGGCACTGCCGTCTATCAGCGGCATCCCAATTGGCACGGTCTCCGCCATTTTGATACATCCGGGCCTCTGCAGCGGGACGTAGCGAGGGAGCTCCGGAGCTCCCTCGGCCTCCCTCCTTCACGGCGAGTCCCACCTTATGAGCGAGGAACGTAGGCAACGCCTAGCCCTCGCGAATCTCTCGAGATTTTGCGCCTAACAAATGCGCCCCAGTATGAGAGTCGGGAGATGGAGCTTTGCAGTGATGTACGATACGCCGGGATGATTGAAGCCATCAGGAGGGAAAAGCCTTAGTTGTGCTAATTGAACCGTAATTATTTTTCGTTTTCAGGCAGTTTGGCGAACAAAAGTCATATTAAAAAATCATTAGCCTACGTGTTGATTTGCATAGTTTATCGGCAACAGATCGAATCTAGAGGGGAAACACACACACACACCAAACCCTAACCCTAACAGTAACATTGTACCAAGTGTTGCCGTCTCGCTCCAGCAATACATCCAGAATGGACACTTTCACACGACAAAAACTGCTTAACAACAACCGCCATATGGTCAACTTTCCGCAGTCTCTCTCCCGGTTACCATACATTTGGCAGTGCACTCTGGCGACCAGTTTCAGACTTTCCAACAGAAATGTCTGTGGACTCAGTGTACGTGGACGATGATACATTTGTATTCACTTTATTTCTCAACAGAAGGGTACACATGAAACATATTCTGTTCATCTTCCAGTGGCCCTCGAAGTGACATCAAGACGACGACGACGACAACAATTTTCTCCCATTGTCTTCCCCCTTTCTATAGAGTGGTTTCATATGTGACGTCATACATAATCTGCCGGCACACAAGTTTGCTGAAGCGTGCACAGCCATGTTGGCAACGTTTTGCTCGTTTCTTTTGGTGGATTTGAAACAATGAAAACTCGAGAGAAAAAAATGCATGAATTCACTGGGCAATGCCATGTAGAAAAAAAGTACAGCAATCATTTTAGATGGCTTTCGTAAGATGGAGTGGAAAATGATATTGCATACACTTGTAACGAGAAGCTGAACCGCTCTGTGGTGGCAGAGAGAGAGAGAGAGAGAGAGAGAGAGAGAGAGAGAGAGAGAGAGAGAGAGAGAGAGAGAGTTTTTTTTTAAAGAAAGGGGCGCAGGAAGAGAAGTTTTTGCTTACTGCGTAACCCTCACGACAGAAAGTAAATAAAGCGGGCATGTGAGTACGTGCATGTGTGTGCGTGCGCGCGCGTATATGAAGGATGTGTTCATATTTGTTTTCTGAGGTACATTGTCATAAGTTTTTGTCTGTGATATAAATGGAGATAATATTGAAATTAGCACAGAAGCTAATATGCAGTCAGTACAACTCTGATAAAAGATAAACTGAGTTGATATCGTCAACAGGAGAGAGCAGCTCAATTAAAAATCCCAAACATGGGTGCTAAAACTAGTAAAAGTGAACTGATGTTTTCGTCGTCGGTTTTGGCAACGCATATGTTGCAAGTTAACTGCGTCTTGTTTCGGCACGGCCCTATGGCTGTATACACACACGTGTATGTATGTGGTGAACTTGCCTGGCTGTTCGTGACGGAGAGGGCAGTTGCCTGTGTTTGTAACCAAGGACGGCAACAAGATGCGACGAGGTCGCGTACGTTTCAAATCCAGCGGGCACGACGCCAGTATCATGTTGCGTAAACGTCGATGTTTTCTTCTGTCGGTGGAATCAGCTGGAGTCGACTCGATCAACAGCCTCAAGCACCCTCGTCTCAAGAGGATGTCTCCAAACATACGTAATGCACATACATACGTACACGGAGGCATGCCCGTTCCACCATAGATGCACTGATATGTACAAGCAGGCATACACATAGACACCAACGCGCGCGCGCACGTACACACACACATTCGCGCGCGCAAGTACACACACGCGCGCACACACACACACAATCACACACACACACAATCACACGCACTCACACTCACTCACACACACATCATTCATTTGTGTTGTGGTTCATTACAAAAATTAACAAACGTTTCCCGGACAGTGCTTCTATATTAAATTTGTTGTTGTTGTAAAACAATGATAAATAAACATTTAAAAAGTTATTTATTAAAAAATAACCAAAAGATGTTATCAGAATTCAACAAATCAGATCCAACCATTCAACTGTATGTTGAAGAAATCTTCACAAGATTTGATACGTTTTAGAGAGTGCTTTTTTTCCTTCTGTTTTTCTCAGTTCCTACCTCCACACTATCACCTCTCACTTACTATTTTCACACGCATATCCTGACACTTTGACACCCCATAGGATTTTTCTCAGTAGCAGAACGTCCAGGGGTACAGTATATAACTACCACTTTAATAGCAAAACTAATTCAAACACCAAAAGCTTTGCAATCCATATGAGGCATCGTTAAGGAAAAGAACTTTACGGTAGCTGAGTTCACTTCATCAAGATGTCCAACACATCATGGAGTGAAGATAGATGAACACTTTTTCATGATGCCACAACTAAATAGAGTGGTCTCGTTCTCCTATTGGGATCTCCGAACGTCACATACCTTTAACGTTGACACAGTAGTCGCTCTTGTTCAGTAGTGCAAAATGATGATTTACACAGAAACAAAACATGAACGATTTAACGCATTCGAAACACAACAGTGGATTAGTTTTGCTACAAATCTCTTCAACAATACCGCCCAAATATGCGGTGATCCTCCATAGAGGGAGGTTTTGGTAGCTGGGTCATTAAGTACCTTCTCCCGAAAGCAAGAGGTGGTGTTTGTTAAATATCCTTTCAAAAGTCGCCGTCTTTTCTTGCTTCTTCTGTCCAGTTTCTATCTTTGCTTCGCGATCAATTTTATCAAACTATTGCTGTTATGAGTTTCATTTCACAATTACGTGTATGTTATATGCGAGGAAGACATCAAATGCAACCGAAAGAATGAAACATACACTGAAAAAAACCTGGATATGTGCATACTTTCAGGAACAGTAGAAAGTTAAAAGCTCGACGATTAAAATGATAAAACCATTGATATGAGTGACTTGTAAATGTTAATGACGTGAAATTTAGAACGCAGAAATGTTGTTTGGAAGAACTTCAGCACACCAAACTCAGTCAAACAAATATTGTTCGAAGAGGCAGAGATACCCTCACAAACGGACTTTGATGTTGCAAGAAAGTCTGCAGCTTCGCTAGTATTTTCCATGGACTCATGGGATGTACTTTAGGAAAATAAACCTTTTTGAGATGACCCCTTCTGGACACCTGTCGGGGATTTGGAGGTACCAACCTGTTTGCAACCGCCATCTTGCAGCTGTTCACATCGCCTGAGGATACTGGATGCAAGGTTAGAAGGGAGGGGTGGTGGGGTTTAGGAGCGGAACTGCTGGGTAGGGAGGGGGGTGGGATGACCAGTCGGGTTATAAAAGGGCTTCTGCGACCTGCACGGCCACTGCTCCTCTGGGACAGCTCATCCAGACAGGCGTTGACCAGAGCCATCACCATGGCGACAACAGGCGTCCTCTTCTTGCTGCTGGCCCTCCTGGCCTCCAGCCACGCAGCGTCCTTGCAGAAAGCGGTGAGTGGCGTTGCTGGCAGCGTGGTCCTTGCTGGAGACCTTGGTGGCTGCACCAGGATCGGCCTCCATTTTGAAATAGTGGTGACTTTTGTGAAGATTTCTAGTTTTGGATTTTACTTGGGGTTTCTGTGGTTTTCAGAAGGAATTCACCCATTCCTCATTTGTCTACGTTTATTGCACCGAATAATGCCTGAAGTAGAAGATCCTGTCTAGTGCTTTTGCACGAACTAAATCGCAGCATCTGTTGAAAGACCTACAACTCGAATCCTCTACGTCCAGGATCTTTCTGCTCACGAAGGTCACAGCTGGAGAATTTGTATCGTCTATCTTCACTTTGTTGGAGGCCGGGATAATGATCAGCTTGTACGTTTCTATTGATCTGAAATAGACATTGCACAGAAAAGTTATAAAGCCCACTGTTTCGGGAAAGTGAATGATTTTTAAGATGACTGAAAAGACACCACAAATGTATTTTTAAAAATGTCCATCATGTACGGAAAATGCTAAATATCGAATTCTGCGCGACAATCGGCTTTGATATTACAATAGTTTTATGCTGTTTTATCACTCACTTAGTTTCTCATGTCTGTCTGTCTGTCTGTCTGTCTGTCTGTCTGTCTGTCTGTCTGTCTGTCTGTCTGTCTGTCTGTCTGTCTGTCTGTCTGTCTGTCTGTCTGTCTGTCTCTCTCTCTCTCTCTCTCTCTCTCTCTCTCTCTTTCTCTTTGGGTGCTAATCACGCAAACACACGCGCGCACGCACACACACACACGCGCGCGCGCGCGCGCTCGCGCACACACAGAGCTTATATTTGATCATTTCATCATAATGATTCTAATGGGACAGAGTTGATCCCTGACTTATTATTCAGACCGCTCCCAGGATGAATCCATTGTTTCACTACTCTGACGTGTTCGTGTCATATTAATTGCGCGTGATGATTTAATACACTTCTTCATTTATGGGCCGCAGACCTGACAAATAAAGTTTCAAAGTCTCAACTCTTAAAGTCTCTCTCTCTCACTGCTGACACTGTTCAGATGGATTGGCGACAGGCCAAAATACACGTAAAGGATCTGAGCGCGGTTTTTCTTGTTCCGTCTTGTGAAAACAGTCTGTGTACAGGTGATGGTTGCAGGCTTTCGCATTTTTATTCATCCCGAATTGTTACATTTTTCGCATCTCTGTTTTGCAGCCGCCCAAGCACATAGAGCGAGAAAAACGTCAAGCTTCCGGTGAGATCGAAAATTGCTATTTGTATTCCGATGCAAACTTGCCAATTATTCGTGGCAGTCTCCAACGAAATTAGTAACCATTAAATCTTATGTCTGAGGCCATCCGTTCAATAGCAATTCTTCTGATTCCTTTGGATACTGTTCACTGAATATTTCCAATGAACAACTAGTTTTCGTATTAAATTCCGAACTCGATCTGAATTTCATGTGATGTTACAGAGCGTTCTTATGAATTAGATACATTGATTCTCAGTCCGGATCATTTAATATGCTATGATCAACCTATAATTTGAGGTCATAGTCTTTATTTTAAAAAGCATGTCAGCTCTTATCTGGAAGGATAGATATTTCGATGAAGACTTTAAATTTTTTTAATATAGACAAGCCAAACAAGTTTTCTTTCTCATAAAACCGTGTATCTACACTGCATGATTAGCACGAATACATGTAAGGGTGAAAGAATGGGAAAAGTTTACTCTGGTATGATAGAAGTTGAGTGTGTGTATTCACACATTCTACCTGATGAAGAGTGTACGACCCGAGATGTCGATGAAGTGTTCTCTACGACGGCCGCTCAGATGCAGATGGACTCTGTCCAGCATGTCACTGTCAAGCAAAACCAATGAGAGGCAGCGCCTTTGCTCAAACCATTCTGTGGATGGATGGATGGATGGATGGATGGATGGATGGATGGATGGATGGATAGATGGATGAATGGACTTTAAGGGACTATTAGGCTTGTATATTATATAGGGCCACAACTTTAATAAATAAAATAAGTAATTCTACTGAATTAACTCTTTTTTAAAATAGAGGGTTATCTGAAAAGAAGCAAACAGAGAAATATCGAAAAGACAATGAAGACATAGTCAAACTCAAAGACGAGAATAAAGCTAAACATATTTAAGAAATATTATCATCACAGCAAAGTAGCCTATACACATTTCTGGAAGACTGTGTAACCCACCCGATAAATGTGCAAGTCGGGGACACTCCATCAGAACGGGCCGCAAGGTGAGCCTGCACTGGCAAGCACGGCACTCCGGTGGAGCACTCCGGTGGAGCACTCCGGTGGAGCACTCCGGTGGAGCACTCCGGTGGAGCACTCCACGATCTGACGCGGACATGCTGCAGAATCTCTTGGTAGTAACACGCCGACCTTCCTTGCAGATGCTTCGAACAGCGTTGATCGTTTTCTAGAGCAGCGGCTTCCTGAGGTCTTTCCGTTCGCTCTTCATCTTCAAGACTTTGCCAGCCATGGCAAACTAACTCTTCATGGAAGCACGTAACGGGAACTTTCTTAACAAACAAAACAATTTAGATTCGACAA
>JAWQFJ010000550.1:42960-51519 GCA_034096865.1 Theodoxus fluviatilis
GTATATATGTACGTGTGCGTGTGTTAGTATGTGTGTGTGTCTGTGCCTGTTTGTGTGTGTGTGTCTGTGTGTGTTTGTGGTTGTGTGTATATGTGTATATGTGTGTATTTGCATGTGAGTGTGTTAGCGTGTGTGTGTGTGTGCGTGTGTGTATGTTCATATGTGTGTGTTTTCACAAATGTGTGTATTTTCGAGTGTGTACATGTGTGCATGTGCGTGTGCGTGCGTCTATTTGTGTGCGTGCGTGTGTGCGTGTGTGTGTGTGTGTGAATGCATGCGTGTGTGTGTGTGTGCGTGTTCGTGTGTGCGTGTGTGTGTACAATTGTATGTTTTTGGTGTGTGTGTATGTGTGTACAAAAATTGACGTGTGTTTTTATGTGCAAATGTACATGTGTGTGTATGTGTGTGTGTATGTGTGTGTGAGTTTGTTTGTGTGTGTGTGTGTGTGTGTGTGTGTGTGTGTGTGTGTGTGTGTGTGTGTGTGTGTGTGTGTGTGTGTGTGTGTGTGTTTTGGCGTTTTCTGTGTGTTTGAGTTTCTGTGCGTTGGTCTCTCCTCATAATCATATCATGATGGAATTCATTTGATTTTCTGTGCTACGTTGTCAGTGTGCATAATGTAACGTACAAGGGAATATTTCACGTTCTGCAATAAACTTATTTTTCAGGTTACAATGTCTCTTCAGCGTCTAATTACACCACCAACTACACCACTAGCTGGTATTCCAACTACACCACCAGCTGGTATCCCAACTACACCACCAGCTGGTATCCCAACTACACCACCAGCTGGTATCCCAACTACACCACCAACTGGTATCCCAACTACACCACCAACTGGTATCCCAACTACACCACCAACTGGTATCCCAACTACACCACCAACTGGTATCCCAACTACACCACCAACTGGTATCCCACTACTAATACGAGCTCTACCGCAGGTACGTGCTTAACTTGTGTGTGTATGTGTAATCTTTTATGCAAATTTATTTAAGAGCGATAGAAATATTTTTGAAACAAAATTTCACATATAACAAATTCATAATTATTACCGGTGTTGTCACTAGTGTTGCTGTTTTCGTTGAGAGTGAGATGATGATGATGATGATGATGATGATGATGATGATGATGATGATGATGATGATGACTAGTGTGCATATGTATACAGATTTGATTTCAAAGTTTAAGCATTGCCCGCTTTTCAACAACACCCTCATAATAAACGCACAGAGACTGGAATAAAGAGTGCGTTTTGCAGAAGCAACGGTAACGCATCACATTCGATCGTCTCGCGGTACCAGAAGCTTGCTGCGTGTCGAAAGAGTGAAAGGAAACGTATAGATGAGCGCTCACGGCGAGCGCTCGCGAAGCCAAAGCTTTTCTCCTACACGAACATGTCCACGCAGGGACTCGCCGCCAGTGCTCAGCCATGAACATTTTTGGAAATACCTTTCGAAAGGAAAAGCGCCTCTCGTCTCTCGAGATGATCGCGTAGTATGCGTCAGGTTTTACATTTTACCCTCTGATCAATGGGCCACTTGATGAGAGATCACATTGCTTCCCGTTACCAAATGCTCACTTCCCCCGTCTCCTGTTCAAGAACTTCTTCAGTAGCTGTGCTATTTCCTGTGAATGCTGTTTGAGTACTGGAAACTCTCCTGTAGCCAGGGGTACCCCCTGGACAATATGTACTTGTGGGACGTCTTGTGCTTTAAAAGAACTGTCAGTTTACTGTTGTCGCTGACCTTCGTATACGTATACATTTTGTCAGTGAAAGCCTCACCTTCAATGTCTATCATCAAACAGGGATTTCCGCTGGCAAATCTGTCTTAGAGATTTCATGTGACCTTCAATGCAAATCCAACACAACTCCGCGTTTGCCCTACAACGTTTCCTTGTCGTTCAGATTGTGGCTACGTGAACTCGACTTGGTGGGGAGGGAACTTCACTTTGCCAACGTCTCCCTCGGGCACCTACTGGGACAACATGTACTGCACGTACCGGCTGTGTGTCAACAGCTACTACTACTCCATCGTGATCAACTTCAGAAACGTTGACATCGAGAGTGGTGGTGCTGGTTGCCCTTTCGACTATCTGGACATTAATGACATTAGGCGCTGTGGACACGACAACCAGACGCAAGGTGGGCTGGTCGTGTCTCCTCTCAGGTGTCGTCTATCTCTTTCTGAGCCTTGGTTCTCCAACCAGAGCATTTCTTTTCTCGTGCTTTCTCTACCACTTCTGTTGGTGCTGTTTCTGTCGGTCTTATGTCTTCGACTGCGGCTTTCTGCTCCAGCTCCGTTTACTGCCGTTTTTCTTACTCCTGCTTTTTCTTCTTGCCTCCCTGTTCTCTCTTTGCTGCTTTTTCTTGTGGTTTGCGTCCACTCTTGTCTGTCCTTCTGTTATGGCTCCATCTTTTTCCGTCTGTGCATCTTCTTTCCCCCTTGCGTCTGTTTATATCATTGCTACTGCTACTTCGACATTGCTTCCCATTTTACCTTCCGCTTCTTCTCCACTACCTACTGTTGTTTCCTGCTCTTCTATATTCTCCTTCCTCTGCTCCTGCTTCTTCTGCTGATTCTCCTGTCTCTTATCCTTTTTCCATCTCGTGTACCAGATCGTAGTTTTCCATGTGTTCACCTTCTGGTGGATCTTTAATAATTGCTGATGTTGTAGTTTTTGCTGCTGTTCCTACTCTTTACTCTACCTTCCTTTCAATGCCCGTCAATGCATTTCTACTGCTGCTACTCCTCCACCTTCTGTCAGGGTGGCAAAACGTTCTAAGGACCATTGTTTATCAGCAAGAGAAGTGTATCAAACATTGCTCTAAAACCCATAATGTCTGTTGACAATCAGTTACACAGAACCCCCTCGATGTGAATCCCGTGGTGTTGTCCATTGTCCCCTTCGTGTTCTGGGGCAATCTGAAGTCTCAGAAACAATGCAGATTTCTGTTTCATGCATTGCGTTTTATTAAGTGCACTACTAACACAGAGTGACATGTGCAATCCAGTTTTAAACTTGTGCCCCAAGAATCTGTCAGACTGGTAGCCTAGACCAAACGGAATCACCTCATCTCAAAAGTCGGAAAAATACATTTTATTCCTACCTTCCCACGGGAGACCGTGATATTCATGTCTACACACCAGTCGCTTCACCTCCTCAGAAACACTCGTAAAGTTTTACCTTCTTCAAATCCCGGTATAATACGTGAACAGTCCTGTGTTCTCATGGACGCCCGTAAGAGGCGTCAGTAAGCATGTCTTTCTTGCCTTGTTGCAGTGGCCCGTCTGGGGTGGGACGGTTGTGCCAACATGACCTTCAGGACAGACGGCAGTGTCACGCAGTCTGGTTTCAGCCTCAGCTTCACAGGTCAGTCACACGCCAGTGCATGGCGTGTCCACTCGTGGCGTTCATACTAGCACTGCATTCCCCCTCCTTCTGTCTACATTTGTGTGTATCACACAGACTTGTATACTTACAGAATGTGGAGATATTCTGTTGATTTGAAATCAATATACAGTAGAACCTTTGTCTTTCGTTCTGAAAGAAAATGGAGTAGATGATACACAGACAACATCCTTTTCATTCTTCTCTCTCAGGTTGTTTGGTGAAAATGTTTTTGTGACTCTATTGCCACTCTCTGATGATGTCTAAAACAATATAAAAGCCATTTTGAGATCTGAATATCATTTGCCCGATTACGTATTTTATGAAAAGAGAGATATCTGGTTTCTGACAATGCCAGCTTAGTGTTGAACTTGGGCAGAAAGTGTCTCAACCTGTTAGAGTGTCAGTGTAGACTTTCGTAAGAGGAAATTCCCTACTTTCACAAGCGCCTAAATTGTTCAGAAAACCTTTTTCAAGAATGTATAGATTGGTACTTCCAATAGGATCCATATAATGTTCAAAATGTTATGACAGGTCAGTGCGTCGTATTAAGGACACGTGTTATCAGAGAGATAGTGCCCTACACGTACAGCGAGATAAAGGTAATTCGGTGTGTCTCTGACCAAAAAGAAAGAAGAAGAATTTTCCACAGCCGAGAAGATGCTTTAAGGTAAAGGTGCTCTTTTTATACTGCGACTTTTCCATTCATTGATGGATGCTCAAACCACACACATTTACCCCCTGGTCATCGGGCTTTCTCTTTGTATTACTCCAACATCATTTCAACTCCCTGGGGAGCATGCAACCAGGCTGCGGATGAACGCGCCGAATTTGTCTCTCACAAGCTTCCAACTCAGCCCTCACAAAACACGTTGGCTGTTGTGGACGGTTTTGAGACTGGCAAGATTGCTTTCTACACTGGGGGCAGTCCTAATGTATAGGATGAATCCTTTCTGTTCACAGGAAGCTACGATACTAACTACACCACACCACCCGCCCCTGTCTATCCCAACTACACCACCAGCTGGTATCCCAACTACACCACCAGCTGGTATCCCAACTACACCACCAACTGGTATCCCAACTACACCACCAACTGGTATCCCAACTACACCACCAACTGGTATCCCAACTACACCACCAACTGGTATCCCAACTACACCACCAACTGGTATCCCACTACTAATACGAGCTCTACCGCAGGTACGTGCTTAACTTGTGTGTGCATGTGTAATCTTGTATGCAAATTTATTTACGAGCGATAACAATATTTTTTAAAACAACATTTCACATATAACGAAATTCATAAGTATTACCGGTGTTGTCACTAGTGTTGCTGTTTTAGTTGAGAGTGATGATGATGATGATGATGATGATGATGATGATGATGATGATGATGATGATGATGATGATGACTAGTGTGCATATGTATACAGATTTGATTTCAAAGTTTAAGCATTGCCCGCTTTTCAACAACACCCTCATAATAAACGCACAGAGACTGGAATAAAGAGTGCGTTTTGCAGAAGCAACGGTAACGCATCACATTCGATCGTCTCGCGGTACCAGAAGCTTGCTGCGTGTCGAAAGAGTGAAAGGAAACGTATAGATGAGCGCTCACGGCGAGCGCTCGCGAAGCCAAAGCTTTTCTCCTACACGAACATGTCCACGCAGGGACTCGCCGCCAGTGCTCAGCCATGAACATTTTTGGAAATACCTTTCGAAAGGAAAAGCGCCTCTCGTCTCTCGAGATGATCGCGTAGTATGCGTCAGGTTTTACATTTTACCCTCTGATCAATGGGCCACTTGATGAGAGATCACATTGCTTCCCGTTACCAAATGCTCACTTCCCCCGTCTCCTGTTCAAGAACTTCTTCAGTAGCTGTGCTATTTCCTGTGAATGCTGTTTGAGTACTGGAAACTCTCCTGTAGCCAGGGGTACCCCCTGGACAATATGTACTTGTGGGACGTCTTGTGCTTTAAAAGAACTGTCAGTTTACTGTTGTCGCTGACCTTCGTATACGTATACATTTTGTCAGTGAAAGCCTCACCTTCAATGTCTATCATCAAACAGGGATTTCCGCTGGCAAATCTGTCTTAGAGATTTCATGTGACCTTCAATGCAAATCCAACACAACTCCGCGTTTGCCCTACAACGTTTCCTTGTCGTTCAGACTGTGGCTACGTGAACTCGACTTGGTGGGGAGGCAACTTCACTTTGCCAACGTCTCCCTCGGGCACCTACTGGGACAACATGTACTGCACGTACCGGCTGTGTGTCAACAGCAACTACTACTCCATCGTGATCAACTTCAGAAACGTTGACATCGAGAGTGGTGGTGCTGGTTGCCCTTTCGACTATCTGGACATTAATGACATTAGGCGCTGTGGAAACGACAATCAGACGCAAGGTGGGCTGGTCGTGACTCCTCTCATGTGTCGTCTGTCTCTTTCTGAGCATTGGTTCTCCAACTAGAGCATTTCTTTTCTCGTGCTTTCTCTACCACTTCTCTTGGTGCTGTTTCTGTCGGTCTTATTTCTTCGACTGCGGTTTTCTGCTCCAGCTCCGTTTACTGCTGTTTTTCTTACTCCTGCTTTTTCTCCTTGCCTCCCTGTTCTCTCTTTGCTGCTTTTTCTTGTGATTTGCGTCCACTCTTGTCTGTCCTTCTGTTATGGCTCCATATTATTCTGTCTGTGCATCTTCTTTTCCCCTTGCGTCTGTTTATATCATTGCTACTGCTACGTCGACGTTGCTTCCCGTTTTACCTTCCGCTTCTTCTCCACTACCTACTGTTGTTTCCTGCTCTTCTATATTCTCCTTCCTCTGCTCCTGCTTCTTCTGGTGATTCTCCTGTCTCTTATCCTTTTTCCATCTCGTGTACCCGACCGTAGTTTTCCATATGATCGCCCTTCTGGTGGACCTTTAATAATTGCTGATGTGGTAGTTTTTGCTGCTTCTCAATCTCTTTACTCTTCCTTCCTTTCAATGCCCGTCAATGCATTTCTACTGCTGCTACTCCTCCACCTTCTGTCAGGATGGCAAAACGTTCTAAGGGCCATTGTTTATCAGCAAGAGAACTGTATCAAACATTGCTCTAAAACCCATAATGTCTGTTGACAATCAGTTACACAGAACCCCCTCGATGTGAACCCCGTGATGTTGTCCATTGTCCTCTCCGTGTTCTGGGGCAATCTGAAGTCTCAGAAACAATGCAGATTTCTGTTTCATACATTGCGTTTTATAAAGTGCACTACTAACACAGGGTGATCTGTGCAATCCAGTTTGAAACGTGTGCCCCAAGCATCTGTCAGAATGGTAGCCAAGACCAAACGGAATCACCTAATTTCAAAAGTCGGAAAAATACCTTTTATTCCTACCTTCCCACAGGAGACCGTGATATACATGTCTACACACCAGTCGCTTCACCTCCTCAGAAACGCTCGTAAAGTGTTACCTTCTTCAAATCCCGGTATAATACGTGAACAGCCCTTGTTCTCATGGACGCCCGTAAGAGGCGTCAGTAAGCATGTCTTTCTTGCCTTGTTGCAGTGGCCCGTCTAGGCTGGGACGGCTGTGCCAACATGACCTTCAGGACAGACGGCAGTGTCACGCAGTCTGGTTTCAGCCTCAGCTTCACAGGTCAGTCACACGCCACTGCATGGCGTGTCCACTCGTGGCGTTCATACTAGCACTGCATTCCCCCTCCTTCTGTCTACATTTGTGTGTATCACACAGACTTGTATACTTACAGAATGTGGAGATATTCTGTTGATTTGAAATCAATATACAGTAGAACATTTGTCTTTCGTTCTGAAAGAAAATGGAGTAGATGATACACAGACAACATCCTTTTCATTCTTCTCTCTCAGGTTGTTTGGTGAAAATGTTTTTGTGACTCTATTGCCACTTTCTGATGATGTCTAAAACAATATAAAAGCCATTTTGAGATCTGAATATCATTTGCCCGATTACATATTTTATGAAAAGAGAGATATCTGGTTTCTGACAATGCCAGCTTAGTGTTGAACTTGGGCAGTAAGTGTCTCAACCTGTTAGAGTGTCAGTGTAGACTTTCGTAAGAGGAAATTCCCTACTTTCACAAGCGCCTAAATTGTTCAGAAAACCTTTTTCAAGAATGTATACATTGGTACTTCCAATAGGATCCATATAATGTTCAAAATGTTATGACAGGTCAGTGCGTCGTATTAAGGACACGTGTTATCAGAGAGATAGTGCCCTACACGTACAGCGAGATAAAGGTAATTCGGTGTGTCTCTGACCAAAAAAAAAAGAAGTATTTTCCCAGCCGAGAAGATGCTTTAAGGTAAAGGTGCTCTTTTTATACTGCGACTTTTCCATTCATTGATGGATGCTCAAACCACACACATTTACCCCCTGGTCATCGGGCTTTCTCTTTGTATTACTCCAACATCATTTCAACTCCCTGGGGAGCATGCAACCAGGCTGCGGATGAACGCGCCGAGTTTGTCTCTCACAAGCTTCCAACTCAGCCCTCACAAAACACGTTGGCTGTTGTGGACGGTTTTGAGACTGGCAAGATTGCTTTCTACACTGGGGGCAGTCCTAATGTATAGGATGAATCCTTTCTGTTCACAGGAAGCTACGATACTAACTACACCACACCACCCGCCCCTGTCTATCCCAACTACACCACCAGCTGGTATCCCAACTACACCACCAGCTGGTATCCCAACTACACCACCAGCTGGTATCCCAACTACACCACCAACTGGTATCCCAACTACACCACCAACTGGTATCCCAACTACACCACCAACTGGTATCCCAACTACACCACCAACTGGTATCCCACTACTAATACGAGCTCTACCGCAGGTACGTGCTTAACTTGTGTGTGCATGTGTAATCTTGTATGCAAATTTATTTACGAGCGATAACAATATTTTTTAAAACAACATTTCACATATAACGAAATTCATAAGTATTACCGGTGTTGTCACTAGTGTTGCTGTTTTAGTTGAGAGTGATGATGATGATGATGATGATGATGATGATGATGATGATGATGATGATGATGATGATGATGATGACTAGTGTGCATATGTATACAGATTTGATTTCAAAGTTTAAGCATTGCCCGCTTTTCAACAACACCCTCATAATAAACGCACAGAGACTGGAATAAA
>JAWQFJ010000550.1:51529-61917 GCA_034096865.1 Theodoxus fluviatilis
AACTACACTACCAACTGGTATCCCAACACAACGACGAATAGCAGTATGGGTTGGTGTCACATTCTTTTTTCCCTGTCAAATATATTGTTAGGAATGAAGAGAGAGAGAGAGAGAGAGAGAGAGAGAGAGAGAGAGAGAGAGAGACAGACAGACAGACAGACAGACAGACAGACAGACAGACAGACAGACAGACAGACAGACAGACAGACAGACAGAGAGAATTATTTCCCCCAAGCAAACATATAAGGATAAAAAAGTTCTCATTTATCTCACAACAAGTGTACCGGTATACAAAAGGCAACTGGAAGAGAAATATCATTGCTACGTTTGAATATTTAGAGCTGCTACGTCTTAAACGATGAAGCTGACAATAATACATGTATATAAAACCAGTAATGTAATTCCCTGATTTTATTAAAATGTTTTATTACTCTGTGCCTTTCCTAAAACAAATTTGATACAAATGAATAATGATTGTTCATTGATAACACCTGTCATGTAATGGATTCCCTGATGCTGTTTCTGTACTCAGTGCCATCCTGAAAAAACATCTTTGATATAAATGACGGTGCGATTTAGAATAACGATGGATTAGTTGTGACCATACACCACGAAATGAGTCGTTTTTGTGCTTATTTTGAGACAATGCGGAAATCGACGTGGGTGTTATTTGCAAACATGACTCCTTTGACGCAATTGATCATTAGTGCATGTGCTAGTGAATTGATTTTTTTCTCTCTCCTCCAATTCGGCCTTTAAATGACATTTTAAAAAAGTTCTGCGAGTTGCCTAACTAATGAGCAGAAGAAAAAAATCGCGGTTACGGAACATGTGGTACTTTCACTGCTGTTACAAACGACTGCCTTAACGCAATCACTATTTTGTGAGATTCTTGAGGTCGGGGGGAACGGGTGGGGGTTAGGGGTGGGGTGGAGGAGGGGGAAGACGGGGTGGTGATCTCCTTCTACTTCGCCTGACAGTAATGTTATGTGTGGTTACTTTGGACATACTTTGTTTGACTTTAAAGCTCGATTTTGAAAAAAGAAAAGAAAAAAGAGTTTAAGTGTTACATACAATTTTCAAATAGATTCTAATGTCTTTGTGTCAGAACCATTATCTCGGATTGTCCAAATGACCCAACTCGACAGGTTTTGTGGTGAAGGGTCACAATCACTGTAGGGACAATGCTCTTCAATGCTCATCACACTTCTCTGTATTTCAACAGACTGCGGCCACGTGCTGTCGAACTGGTGGGGTGGCAACTTCACTCTGCCCACATCCTCCTCTGGCACGTACTGGGATTTCATGAACTGCGCCTACCAGCTGTGTGTCAGCTCCTCCTACTCGTCCATAGAGGTCAACTTCACCTATGTAGACATCGAGTCGGGTCCAGGAGGTTGTCCCTATGATTATCTGGACATTGGCGACATAAGGCGCTGTGGAACCGATATGCAGCCACAAGGTGGGCCATCAGTCTGCATTTTCTGTCACTTCGCTCTCTGAAGTCGTTTTGAATGATGAGTTTTGTTTTGCATTTAATGTTTTCATAATTCACAATTTTATTGAGTCTTTTCATTGCAGCTGTTCTTGTTTGTTCCACATTTGTGTTTGTTAGCGTGTTGATTTTTTAGATTTTGTCTGGCAAAGCCTCTTTAATTGAACACTTAACAAGAATGGGATATCGGTCAAAGTTCCGACACCAGTGCTATCTGATATTACACATATCAGCTGAGGAGGATGGATGACAGTAAAATTTCTATCTTGCGCTGGTTTGCATTGCTGCTCCAAGATCCTGTATTTCTTTGGCGTGTGCACGATGACCTCTGTTCCTGCAATGGAAAGCGATTAAAATGTGACTGCTATCGCTTCGACGACTAACATGATAGAAACTATGTCTCTCGGAGGCATGTCACAATTTATTGGTCTTGTTTAGATCGTCTGCTCCTGATCAAACCTTCCATTTATCATTAAAATATTTCCGATCATTGATGAAGCCAAGTGGCCTAGAATCACTGTCCATCAGCATCCGTGGCAGGAAGACCAGTTTACATTTAGTAAAGGCTGTGCGCGTAAAAGAACAAATATAGATTAAGATGTATGTTTGATGTTACTTTTATTGAAGTCGATCTCATACCAGGAAAAAACGTTAGCTATGACAATGTGGCTGTAGTGAAATGACCCATTGCTTTTTTGGGACATATTTACTCCAACGTCATAACACAAGTAAGTACTGAACATTCATCAGTTGATTTTGTTGGTGCCTCAGCACAAAAACGAAAAAAATATGCCAAATCGGTTGTAACTAACTCTAAGCAGCCATCAGAAAGTATAACTATATGGATTTCTGTACGTACGCATACCAAGTTTGTACCTCAAAAGTGGAGTTGGCGCCATGATGGTGAAACGCATGCTGGCACAACACAATGCATATATAATTATATTAACATTTAAAACCCTTCAGAAAAACTCAAATAAATGGAATGAATCCAAAGGCAACTGTGTGAACGTTCACATTCCAAGCGTTGAAAATTGCCCATTATGACAAACACAAACTGTGCAGAAATCGAGCTGTAGAGATTACAGTTGGACGCCATACTGTAAAGTCAGTTTATATTGGATAACAGCTATTTTCACCGTATATTTCTTTCAATCGAAGTAGAACAAAACAAGCTACAAATGTTATATCTTCGTCTTTTACTTGAAGTAGCTTGCGACTGAAGAAGCCAATAGAACGAAGCGGGTGGTTTGTAATGGAATTGATCCTAAAACCGATCCAGTTTTCAGGTCCAATGTCAGCACGTGAAACGCTCAGTGTAAACAAGAACACCAAGTATTTACCTTTCCTCTTCTCCTTGAGCCGTCCTGCAAACTGTAAATCTACGAGGCTTGGTGTTCAAAGTGTGGAGCATTTTCATAGGGAAGCACGTGCATGAGTTAACAACCGGAAGGTTTTTTGTCATTTCATTGGTACCACATAAATGGTGTGCTCTAATATTCTGTTATCCCTTATCAGTCTTTCTCGTTGTGCTTATTACAAGAAATATCAAAGGAAGACTCGTAGCAGAAAATGTGTGTACGAGTATCTCAACATGTGATAGAATGCAGTGTCGCTGTAGCCTCAAGTAAAAACATCTACACTTGAGTTGATGCCTCTGTGACCACATTCTATTGCAGTTACCCGCACTGGAAGTGACGGCTGTGTGAACATGACCTTCACATCAGACAACATCATCCCGCGCGCTGGCTTCAGTTTGACCTTCCGAGGTCACGATCACACGACACATCACGTTTGCTTTGAAAATCGTTCTCCTGATGCCTTTCGTCACATTTGTTGTAGACTTGCAATGTGTTTACTTCCAAGTAACAATACGCGGATAATATGTGATTTTTCCCCCCTAAAGGACTTGAGAAATGAACAGGCTTGATGTAGAAAAGGTAAACAGTTTCAATAAGACGAAACATTGCCGGGTTATTTTCTGTTAGTGATTCTCTTGTGCAATTAAAAAAAAGATATAAATGATTCCTCCCCTTATACTTCTAACGTGTCTGTGACCATTCACTTTTGTCCTTTTTTAAAGTAACAAAATTGGTATAAGATACTTTTTCTTACCTTACCATTTTCGTTTTGGTTTTTTGCAGGCAGCTTCAACACTAACTACACCATTCCGGCATCGAATACCACGAGTTACTATCCGTCTAACTACACTACAAGCTACTATCCCTACAACTACACCACCAACTACTATCCCTACAACTACACCACCAACTACTATCCCTACAACTACACCACCAACTACTATCCCTACAACTACACCACCAACTACTATCCCAACAACTACACCACCAACTACTATCCCTACAACTACACCACCAACTACTATCCCTACAACTACACAACAACCAACTACTATCCCTACAACTACACCACCAACTACTATCCCTACAACTACACCACCAACTACTATCCCTACAACTACACCACCAACTACTATCCCTACAACTACACCACCAACTACTATCCCTACAACTACACCACCAACTACTATCCCTACAACTACACCACCAACTACTATCCCTACAACTACACCACCAACTACTATCCCAACAACTACACCACCAACTACTATTCCTACAACTCCACCACATCCTCCAGTGTGACCTACGGTAAGAACAGTTCACTTCAATCATTGTGCAAAACTATGTTTTACCCTCTACTGTTAAGTTCTATTTTGTTTTACGCCTAATGAAGTCTCTTAAGTCGGAAATTTGCGTTTGTTCTTGACAGAGAGCTCAGTCAGTTAAGGAAATTCGGACATTAAAACACCCCTATTAAAATCTACGTATCACTCTAATTAAAATGCAATTATATTAATATTGAAAAAACTGCAGAGCGACTCAAATCTTCAAGTGCTGTTCAAAAAGGGCGACAGATCAGTACCCTATAATGACATGGAAATCGCCAACGGTTAAAATGGGCTGCAGCGCTCTTCCGCTTGAGACACAATGCCACCCACTTCGTGGACAGATGGATTGAGTTTTACGGCCTATGTAGACTATGTAAGGTCATTAAGCACACGATGCCACCCACTTCGTGGACAGATGGATTGAGTTTTACGGCCTATGTAGACTATGTAAGGTCATTAAGCACACGATGCCACCCACTTCGTGGATAGATGGATTGAGTTTTACGGCCTATGTAGACTATGTAAGGTCATTAAGCACACAATGCCACCCACTTCGTGGACAGATGGATTGAGTTTTACGGCCTATGTAGACTATGTAAGGTCATTAAGCACACAATGCCACCCACTTCGTGGACAGATGGATTGAGTTTTACGGCCTATGTAGACTATGTAAGGTCATTAAGCACACAATGCCACTCACTTCGTGGACAGATGGATAGAGTTTTACGGCCTATGTAGACTATGTAAGGTCATTAAGCACACAATGCCACCCACTTCGTGGACAGATGGATTGAGTTTTACGGCCTATGTAGACTATGTAAGGTCATTAATCACACAAATCACTACAATAGGTTTAGAGTCAGCGCAAATCAACTCACGATGTCCCTATTGTTTCACCTTTTGCAAATCGCATAGGTAGACGTGGTGGGTCAATTCTTAACACCCCCCCCCCCCCCAACCCACAGGGGGATCACTTCGTGGAGCGGGACACATTCCAGTCAGACTGTCTACCATCTTGTTCCAATACGAAGGTCTTCATGGCTGCTGCCTTGTCTTGTCCATGCAGGGGCCTGCGGACAGACGTCCTACAGTGGCAGCAGTGGCACAATCAACTTCCCTCAAAATGGCGGACAGTACGCCAACAACATGCTCTGTACCTTCTCCGTGTGCACCAACGACCGCTACGTGAGGTTCACTGTCACCCGCATGTCGATTGAGAACGCCAGCAGTTGTGTCTATGACGCACTGACCATCAACGGGGCTAAGTTCTGCGGCGGCACTCTTCCCCCCTCCCAAGGTGAGCTCCCCCCTCCCAAGGTAGCTCCCCCCTTGACTTATTGCCCATTGGAGAATCGCCGCACCTGTCAGAATGAGCTGTCCGTGTTGTCTCCTGCCAGTAGAGATGACACGAATCTCAGGTGCAACTGTTACAACTTTCATTTCATGGAAGTTCTTTCGGAAAGCATTATTTCCATTCGGAGAACTAATACGATGTAAAACTGTTAATATATGTGGTATTTTGTGAGATTACTGCAAAACGTTGAGATTTACTACAGGATGACACGTGTACATAATTTTTAAAGGCGCAAAATCACAGAAGATGCGTGTCTTGAGTGAGGGTTGATTTAGAAAACTTGCCCTGATTTAGGAAACGAGCCTGAAATAAACGGGCAAAATATTTTATAATCGGTCCAGTACGCTAGCATAGGACTACTACATGATTTTTGAGATTTTGTTCGCTTTTCATTTCAGTATCTTCATTACACTACCACCATATATGTAATTGTGCACTTTTGGGAGGGAACGAGTTGATATGAGAGGAGGGGGGGGGGAGGGAAGAGAGAGAGAGAGACAGAGAGAGAGAGAGACAGAGAGAGAGAGAGAGAGAGAGACAGACAGAGAGAGACAGAGACAGAGAGAGAGAGAGAAAGAGAGAGAGAGAGAGAGACAGAGAGAGAGACAGAGACAGACAGAGAGAGAGAGAGAGAGTTTTCATCGTGTGTTTCTCTTTAAGCGCTAATGGCATTTATGCTGCTGCCTGACTACAATGTGTCCTGTGTATATGAGTGTGTGAGCGCGTGTGCATGCGTGAATGCCTTCTATTTGTATGTGTGTATGTGTCTTGCCTTTCTGTGTGTCTGTGTGTCTGTCTCTTCGTCTGTCTGACTGTCTGTTGTCTCTCAGTCTGTCTGTCTGCCTGCCTACTTTCTTCCTTTCTCTCTTTCTGCTTGTCTGTTTGCGTCTTTTGTCGTAGGCAAGATGACAGTCGAGAAGTCGGTTTGACGTCCGCCCTTAGAGCGACGTGCGATGCCGTTTGACTTGCAGGAGAGGAGGAGAAGATATTCCGCAAAACATTACCTTCATGTGCACCTTCGCTACAAACCCTTTTGCAGTGGTGTACGTGAACTACGGGTGCACCAGCATCCAGTTCTCCTCCGACAGCTCTGTCACTGGTTCCGGCTTCACCGTCACCTACCAAGCAAGCTACAGCTCCACCGGCTAAACCGCCTCCTCAGGTGAGGACTCTGCAGGTGTGGAAGGGTAAAAAACAACAACTGGTTGAAGCAGCAGCAGCAGCAGCAGCAGCAGCAGCAGCAGGAGCAACAACAACAGCAACAGAAAAAATAGCAAAAGGGCGAGGAGGAGGAGGAGGGGGGAAGAGAGGAGGAGGAAGAAGAGGAGGGGTGGGAGGAGGAGGAGGAGGAGGAGGAGGAGGAGGAGGAGGAGGAGGAGGAGGAGGAGGAGGAGGAGGAGGAGAGAGCAGGAGGAGGAGGGGAAGAGGAAGAGAAGGAAGAAGAAGAAGAGAGAGCCGGAAGTAGTAGTAGTAGTAGTAGAAGAAGAAGAAGAAGAAGAAGAAGAAGAAGAAGAAGAAGAAGAAGAAAAAGAGAGAGAGAGGGAGAGAGAGAGAGAGAGAGAGAGAGAGAGAGAGAGAGAGAGAGAGAGAGAGAGAGAGAGAGAGAAGTAGCCAGACTTGATAAGGTCATATCCTTGTAATCCTCACGTACCAAAAGTATATTTTTTGTACGAGCAGATGGTAAGTTTTTCCGCGAAGGGAAATCTTCTAGTTTGTGTCAGGATAACTTCCATTTGATTGTTAATGAGCTCTTGAACCTTTTACCCTACAAAACAGATGCAACATGACTGAGTTCAGTAGGTCTAACGATATGTAGAAAGAGAGACGGTGCTGATAAGACCCCAGTCAATGACACGAGGTGCGGTTTTAGATCGGCTACACAGTCGATGTGAGACCCATCTGTGTGAAACCTGTCCAGACACGAAGGATGCACGCCAGGGACATGTCCTCGAACAGTACGCCTGAAGAATACGTTTAAACGCTCTAAAATGAACTTCTTATCGTCAAATCTTGACTGTGAGACAACTGTGTAGGGAAAACTTCAGAGAAAGTTATTCAAAATTGCCGCTGGCAAGATAGCTATCATTGACTGGGCACAACTTCTGCAGTGTTGATCTTCGGTGTTCATACTTACATCTACTCACTACTCAGTAAGAAAATACTGCAGATTGAATAATAACAGTACTTGCACCTCCAAGCAAAAACTTTCGAGTGGCGTCTGGTCACATAGGAGTGGCAGACCTCGCTTCAGCACCTGCAGACAAAACAATGAGAGCGGGAGGAAGGCTACAATGATGAGGATCAATGAAGTTTTACAGCCAATCAACCGCTGTAGGCTATGTATGGCTATTGATAACGACAATCACTGGAGCTGCTTGGAAAAAAAAAGTTGTCCTGAGCTTTTTGTCTCTTACGAATCGCGTAGTGAGACGTAGTGGGTTTATTCTTACCCCCAAATTACAGGGGGGTCAGCACGTGAGAGGGGGTCAGCATGGAGAGGGGTCAGCATAGAGAGGGGGGTCAGCATGGAGAGAGGGGTCAGCATGGAGGGGGGTCAGCATGGAGGGGGGTCAGCATGGGGGGTGGTCAGCATGGAGGGGGGTCAGCACGTGAGAGGGGGTCAGCATGGAGAGGGGGTCAGCATGGAGAGGGGGTCAGCATGGAGAGGGGTCAGCACGTGAGAGGGGGTCAGCATGGAGAGGGGGTTCAGCATGGAGGGGGGGGTCAGCATGGAGAGAGGGGTCAGCATGGAGAGAGGGGTCAGCATGGAGAGGGGTCAGCATGGAGAGGGGGTCAGCACGTGAGAGGGGGTCAGCATGGAGAGGGGGTCAGCATGGAGGGGGGGTCAGCATGGAGAGGGGGTCAGCATGGAGGAGGAGGTCAGCATGGAAGGGGGGGTCAGCATGGAGAGGGGTGTCAGCATGGAGGGGGGGTCAGCATGGAGGGGGGTCAGCATGGAGAGGGGTCAGCATGGAGAGGGGGGTCAGCATGGAGAGGGGGGTCAGCATGGAGAGGGGGTCAGCATGGAGGGGGGGTCAGCATGGAGGGGGGTCAGCATGGAGGGGGGGTCAGCATGGAGGGGGGTCAGCATGGAGGGGGGTCAGCATGGAGAGGGGGTCAGCATGGAGGGGGGGGGGGTCAGCATGGAGGGGGGTCAGCATGGAGAGGGTCAGCATTGAGGGGTCAGCATGGAGGGGGGTCAGCATGGAGGGGGGTCAGCATGGTAGGGGGGTCAGCATGGAGAGGGGGTCAGCATGGAGGGGAGTCAGCATGATGGGGTCAGCATGGATAGGGGTCAGCATGGATAGGGGTCAGCATGGATAGGGGGTCAGCATGGATATAGGGGGTCAGCATGGATAGGGGGTCAGCATGGATAGGGAGTCAGCATGGATAGGGGTCAGCATGGATAGGGGGGTCAGCATGGATAGGGAGTCAGCATGGATAGGGAGTCAGCATGGAGGGGGGTCAGCATGGATAGGGGGTCAGCATGGAGAGGAGTCAGCATGGAGGGGGGGTCAGCATGGAGGGGGGGGGGTCAGCATGGATAGGGGGGTCAGCATGGAGGGGGGTCAGCATGGAGGGGGGGTCAGCATGGAAGGAGGGGGGTCAACACTTCCAAATGACAAGTTATTGATGAACGAAT
The DNA here is from genome assembly GCA_034096865.1 of Theodoxus fluviatilis. Classification (NCBI taxonomy): domain Eukaryota; kingdom Metazoa; phylum Mollusca; class Gastropoda; order Cycloneritida; family Neritidae; genus Theodoxus; species Theodoxus fluviatilis. The sequence continues at coordinate 60,711 of JAWQFJ010000550.1, forward strand.
CGGAACCTATAAATGCATCATGATAACGGCCAGCTCACATACAAACGCACACTCGCGCTCACATACGAATACGCGCGCACACGGAGATACTAATAATAATAATAATAATAATAATAATAATAATAATAATAATAATAATAATAATAATGTGTGGATTTATATAGCGCCTTACCATGAGTTAAGACATTCTCAAGGCGCATACATAAACAACCATTACAATATACAATAACAGTCAATCACATCAAAGGTAACTTAATAAACTTAATAACATAGGAGTCATACATTCACTTCAGGCATTCGACAAACTGATGTACAGCGTCACCGCTTAACCATGAAACTGGGGAGAGGGGGAGGAGAGACAGGAGGGTGGTAGGGGGCTTAGGCAAGCTAGTACAAAGAGAACAGTGAGGGAAGGAAGATGAAGAAACTTAGACAGGATTCGGGAACGATTTCAAGAAGAGGTGAGTTTTGAGAGCAGAGCGAAAGGTCGAGGGAGATGTAGAGTGACGAACAGAGGCGGGGAGGTCATTCCAGATAGAGGGAGCCTGATAAAAGAAAGAGCGTTCACCAAATTTTGTTTTAACTGGAGGGTCCTCCGGGAACCTGAGGATTCTTGTGTCTGCGGAAGAGCGTAGCTGTCTAGCGGGTGTGTAGGTGCGCATGGGTTTAGAGAGATATTGAGGAAGGGATTCAGCGAAGTAATGGTAGCAAAGACTTGTATTGGACTCTAGCACTAATGGGCAACCAGTGGAGAGAGCGGAAGAGAGGAGTGAGATGATCTGACTTTTTTGACTTACGGATGAGTCGAGCTGCAGCATCTTGCACTCTTTGAAGTTTATCGGTGAGATATGCGGGACAGCCGGCAAGAAGGCCGTTGCAATAATCCAGGCGACTGAGAATAAGAGCACAGACTAGGATAGTAGTAGCTTGAGTAGTGAGAAGGTGTCTGATTGCGCTTATCTGTCTGAGTTGTATGTATGCAGATTTGCAAGTGTTTTGGACAAAGTCGGAAAGAGAGAGATGAGAGTCGAGGGTGACACCAAGGTTTTTGACTGATGGAACAAAGGCGACAAGGAAATGCGCTTGGGTACACACACGCACGCACGCACGCTACATACGCACACACACACACACACACACACACACACACACTTACAGACACACACGCGCGCGCTAACACACAAAGATAGCACACACTCGCATGCCG
>JAWQFJ010000551.1:0-2500 GCA_034096865.1 Theodoxus fluviatilis
TTGCTCCAGCCTACTCACACTACAGGGCGGAGAGACGGCTTCCCTGCACATTCAGTGGCCAGTGTTCCACTCAGGCTGCGTTGTTTCCACAGAGGGCGAGGACTGCAAGGACCACGAGCACCGCGAGGAGTGGGACCAGACAGGGGAGGTCCATGCAACCAGGGGGCGCTCCGTCCCGTCATGCCCCTCGCACTTCCTGTCCCCAGCTTCTTCCCGTTCCGGCCACGTCTCACCTGCCGGACCCCCCTTCTCTTCTCCCCAAGTTCGTTGGGCCCCGGTCTCCCCCGAAGTGTTCCCCTCCCCCTCCCTGCACTGCAGCCCTCGCTCCCCCTCCCTGCACTGCAGCCCTCGCTCCCCCTCCCTGCACTGCAGCCCTCGCTCCCCCTCCTCCTTCTCCTTCTCCTCCTCGCATCGGGCCTCATCGTCATCATGGAGCTCGCTGTCCCCAGCCTCCTGCAAGTCTTGCGTCTCCCCTGCCTCCTGCAGGAACTACGGGACCCCAGCTTGGGCACGTGACACGCACGGCCCCGGGGTCAGGGGGTCATGGCGCGCTGCGGAGTTGCGGGGGCGATGCGGGGGCGCGTGCCAGGACTTCATGGTGTCCGTGCCCAGAGACTTCGTGACGTCACCCCCTCGGGAAGCAGACGGCGTCTCCAGGACGAGCGCGGCCCCCAAGGACGCCTGCCGCAGGGAGACCCCCGTGCCGGGACCCGCGCCTCTGCAGGAGGGGGACGCGGGAAACACTGTCTCCATGGAGACACGACTGCCCGTGGTGTCCAAGGCGTGTCACGTGACCTCCTCTCTCTGTCTCTACCCGAATCCTTTCGACTTCCCTCGAGATGCGCGAGCTTCCAGGTCCGAGCTGCAGCTCGCAGACAGCCGTGGCTCGCCAGACCCGCTCGCCTCTTCCTGCAGAGCGACGGGGGAGAACCTGGCGGCCCCTACCGGACAGGACATCGGCTGCTCGGGCCCGCACAACCTGTCCGTGCTCAGGGAGCCCCTCTTCCGCAACGCCAGGCTGCTGGCCACCTCCAGGATGTCTCCAAGACTGCCCAGGTCTGACAGGCACCAAGACAGTCCGCCCCTTCGTCCCCCCCACGCCTTCCAGGATTGGGCCGACAGTCCTCCGTCCCCCCCTCCCTCGGGCCCAGCCCCCGCCCTCACCCTCTCAACCACGACCTCGCCCGTCGCTGCTGGCTGGGACGAGAAGGAGGAAGGGGGTGCCTGTGGCGGCTGGGTGGGGGGCCACTCGGGACCGTTTGCCGTGGGGTCCATCTTCTCCTTGGTGCCCAGGTTCCCCCACCACGCTGCTCTCCTCTGCAGCCTGTCTGCACCCCTGCCTCGTGCGCGAGGGACGCCGTCCTGGGGCTCGCTGTGGACGGAGGACCAAGACAGGAGCCCCTCTGTGTGGGACCGAGGCCTGCAGCCCCCCCTCGCCCCCTCCCTGCTGCCAGGTGGGCGGGCCGCGTTCCAGGGCCCCGCGTGCTGGCCAAGGACGCCCCACCCAGACACGCAGCCCACGTCCTCACAGAGGGACGCGTCCCACGGCCCTCACGGTGAGGAGGCTGTCTCAGGAGGTCTTCCCTCGACCTGCTCCACGTCATCACCCTCCCTGTCCCCCTGCCTCTCGGTGACGTCATCAGGCGAGTCCTCCGCCCCGGCCTGCCTTGCCTGGAGAGGTCAGAGTCAGGACTTGGACAAGAGCTCACTCCGCCTCCCAGGACCGCCTCCCCCTCTCCCCAGCCTTAGCCCAGTCCTCGGCCCCTCCCACCTCCGACATACGCCCCCATCCCCGTGTCGCCCCTCCCCCGTCCCACCCCTGATGTCTCCCTCCTTTTCCCCGGTCCCCTCTACTGCCATAGCGCCCTACCCCCAATTAGACGCCCCCTCCCCCTCCCCCTCGCGGCTGGCCCTGGCGTCACCTCCATCCCCCCTAGTGGACGACGTCCTCTGCCCTCGCCTGACACCAACCCCCCTCCGCCCCCTGCAAACCTTGCAGGTACGTGCAGTTCTCTCCATTGCGGTGGATAGGAGGAGGAGGAGGAGGAGGAGGAGGAGGAGGAGGAGGAGGAGGAGGAGGAGGAGGAGGAGGAGGAAGAGGAGGAGGAGGAGGAGGAGAGAAAGAAGAGAAAGAAGCAAAAAGAAGAGAAAGAAGAGAGAAAAAGAGAAAGAAGAAGAGGAAGAAGAGGAGGAGGAGGAGGAGGAGGAGGAAGAAGAAGAAGAAGAAGAAGAAGAAGAAGAAGAAGAAGAAGAAGAAGAAGAAGAAGAAGAAGAAGAAGAAGAAATAAAAGGAGGAGGAGGAGGAGGAGGAGGAGGAGGAGGAGGAGGAGGAGGAGGAGGAGGAGGAGTAGGAGGAGGAGGAGGAGGAGGAGGAGGAGGAGGAGGAGGAGGAAGAGGAGGAGAAGGAGGAGGAGGAGAAGGAGGTGGAGGAGGAGGAGGAGGAGGAGGAGGAGGAGGAGGAGGAGGAGGAGGAGGAGGAGGAGGAGGAGGAGGAGGAGAA